>MJUU01046907.1:0-23698 GCA_002080025.1 Modiolus philippinarum | reverse complement strand
CTGACCAAATATGAAATCATTCCAACATATACAAGCTGAGAAAACTGTGACCAAAATTTCTCATCCATAGTGTATTATAGTAAAACTTCAACATATCGGCAAACAGGAAGTAGAAAAATTGACAGACCCGAAAATAGCTTACACGTTACAACTTATCATAATCAAGCTCCTGGCCAAATATGAAATCATTCCAACATATACAAGCTTAGAAAACTGTGACGAAAATTTCTCATCCATAGTGTGTAAAAATAAAACTTCAACATATCTTCAAACAGGAAGTAGCAACACGGCAGAAGGTAAAATAGCTTACACGATACAACTCATCATAATTAAGCTTCTGACCAAATATGAAATCATTCCAACATATACAAGCTGAGAAAACTGTGACCAAAATTTCTCATCCATAGTGTATTATAGTAAAACTTCAACATATCGGCAAACAGGAAGTAGAAAAATGACTGACCTGAAAATAGCTTACACGTTACAACTTATCATAATTAAGCTCCTGACCAAATATGAAATCATTCCAACATATACAAGCTTAGAAAACTGTGACGAAAATTTCTCGTCAATAGTGTGTTATAGTAAAACTTCAACATATCGGCAAACAGGAAGTAGAAAAATGACAGACCCGCAAATAGCTTACACGTTACAACTCATCATAATCAAGCTCCTCACCAAATATGAAATCATTCCAACATGTACAAGGTGAGAAAACTGTGACGATAATTTCTCATCCATAGTGTGTTATAGTAAAACTTTAACATGTAGTCAAACAGGAAGTAGCAACACGCCAGAAGGTAAAATAGCTTATACGTTACAACTCACCATAATTAAGCTTCTGACCAAATATGAAATCATCCCAACATATACAAGCTGAGAAAACTGTGACCAAAATTTCTCATCCATAGTGTGTTATAGTAAAACTTCAACATATCGGCAAACAGGAAGTAGAAAAATGACAGACCTGAAAATAGCTTACACGTTACAACTTATCATAATTAAGCTCCTGACCAAATATGAAATCATTCCAACATATATAAGCTGATAAAACTGTGACGAAAATTTCTCATCCATAGTGTGTTATAGTAAAACTTCAACATATCTTCAAACAGGAAGTAGCAACACGGCAGAAGGTAAAATAGCTTATACGTTACAACTCATCATAATTAAGCTTCTGAACAAATATGAAATCATTCCAACATATACAAGCTGAGAAAACTGTGACCAAAATTTCTCATCCATAGTGTGTTATAGTAAAACTTCAACATATCGGCAAACAGGAAGCAGAAAAATCACAGACCCGCAAATAGCTTACACGTTACAACTCATCATAATCAAGCTCCTCACCAAATATGAAATCATTCCAACATGTACAAGCTGAGAAAACTGTGACGAAAATTTCTCATCCATAGTGTGTTATAGTAAAACTTGAACATGTAGTCAAACAGGAAGTAGCAACACGGCAGAAGGTATAATAACTTACACGTTACAACTCACCATAATTAAGCTTCTGACCAAATATGAAATCATCCCACATATACAAGCTGAGAAAACTGTGACCTAAATTTCTCGTCCATAGTGTGTTATAGTATAACATCAACATATCGGCAAACAGGAAGTAGAAAAATAACAGACCTGAAAATAGCTTACACGTTACAACTCATCATAATCAAGCTCTTGACCAAATATGAAATCGTTCCATCATATACAAGCTGAGAAAACTGTGACGGAAATTTCTCATCCATAGTGTGTTATAGTAAAACTTCAACATATCGCCAAACAGGAAGTAGCAACATGGCAGAAGGTAAAATAGCTTATACGTTACAACTCATCATAATTAAGCTTCTGACCAAATATAAAATCATTCCAACATATACAAGCTGGGAAAACTGTGACCAAAATTTCTCGTCTACAGTGTGTTATAGTAAAACTTCAACATATCGGCAAACAGGAAGTAGAAAAATTACAGAGCCGAAAATAGCTTACACGTTACAACTTATCATAATCAAGCTCCTGACCAAATATGAAATCATTCCAACATATACAAGCTGAGAAAACTGTGACGAAAATTTCTCATCCATAGTGTGTTATAGTAAAACTTTAACGTATCGTCAAACAGGAAGTAGCAACACAACACACCCGAAAATAACTTACATGTTACAACTCATCATAACCAAGCTTCTGACCAAATATGGAATCATTCCAAAATATACAAGCTGAGAAAACTGTGACCAAAAATGTGTGACGGACGGACGGACAGACGGACGGACGGGCAGACGAACGGATGGACGGACACGGCCATCACTATATACCCGCCGCTTTTCAAAGCAGGGGTATAAAATCTGTTAAGGCGATTTTCAGTTATTATGCGACATAGAGCTAATTCTCAAAATATGCTTTTTATATAAAAAAAACTAAGTTTTCACAAAAAAGGGACCTTCCTTTGATGATCTTCAACACTTTGTATTGTATGCAAAAAAAATCTGTGAAGGCAAACGTAAGTTATCATGCGACAAAGAGTTAATTCTCAAAATATGCATTTTTTCATATAAAATCTAAGTTTTCACCAAAAAAATTGATTTGCTATATT
Organism: Modiolus philippinarum; assembly: GCA_002080025.1. Classification (NCBI taxonomy): domain Eukaryota; kingdom Metazoa; phylum Mollusca; class Bivalvia; order Mytilida; family Modiolidae; genus Modiolus; species Modiolus philippinarum. The sequence goes on along the minus strand of MJUU01046907.1, from coordinate 21,105 downwards.
CATCAAAATGAAAAGGGACCTTCCTTTGACTATCTTCAACGCTGTGTATGATATGTATAAAAATCTGTCAAGGCAAACTTAAGTTATCATGCGACATAGAGCTAATTCTCAAAATATGCATTTTTTCAAATAAAAATTAAGATTTCACCCAAAAATTGCTCTCCGATTTTTCTCAAAAACGAAAGGAAGCTTTCTTAGGTTAACTCCAACACTGTGTATAATATGTAAAATAAACTGTGAAGGCAAACTTAAGTTATCATGCGACATGGAGCTAATTCTTAAAATATGCATTTTTGCATATAAAAACCCATAAATTATTCTCTGATTTTTCTCAAAAACGAAAGGAAGCTTCCTTTGGTAAAATTTGAGTACAAAAATAATAAAAATCTGTGCAGGCAAACTTGAGTTATCGTACGACATAGAAAATGCTGACGGACAGACAGATAGACGGACTTTGGAGATCAGAAAATTCAACATGCTGTGGAAATATTTCAAATAGCAACCATGAAGTACTGATCCAAGAGGCCAAAAAACAGAGCATTTGCTATTTCACCGGAAAATTGTAGACCGCAGTGGTTCTGACTTGGTACAGGTATTTTAATTAAAGCGGTCTGACGGCGCTAAACTATTCCATACCTTGTTATATATAATAACGGCACAACAAGGTCATCACTCTCAAATTATTTACTGATGATGATTGATGTGCCACATGTAGTATCTCAGATATGAACCTTAAAGCAAACTATAAACCGAGTCATTAAAGCATAAAATGTAGGTCATCTGAAGCAGCATCACTCTCAAAGACCCATCCACTGACCTAAAATGACTGATATGCCACTTGTAATTTGACAGATATGAATAATACTATAACCCGAGTCACTGAAGCAAAAAATATAAGTAAGAGTGACCCCATTATTATCTGAAGCAGCATCACTCTCCCAGACGCATCCACTGTCCAAAATGCTTGATGTGCCACATGTAGTTTCTCAGATATGAACCTAAACGCAAACTAAAACCTGAGTTATTGAAGTATACTATGTAGGTGAGAGTGACCCAATTGGCATCTGAAGCAACATCAGTCTCTAAGACGCATCCACTGACCAAAAGAGGATTCACGTTCCACTTGTAGTTTCTTAGTTATCAACTTAAACGCAAACCTTAATCTGAGTGATTGAAGCATACACTGTAGGTCAGTATGACCCAATTATCATCTGAAACAGCACCACTCTCAACGATGCATCCATCGACCAAAGATGATTGATGTTCCACATGTAGTGTATCAGATATAACCTCAATTCAGACTTAAACCTTAGTCATTGAAGCATAAAATGTAGGCCAGAGTGGCCAAATTATCACCTGAGGCAGCATCACTCTCAAAGCCGCATCCACTAATTTAAGATGATTGATGTGCCATATGTAGTTTCTAAGATATGAACTTTAACGTAAACTATAACCTTAGTCATTGACGTATAAAATGCAAGTCAGAGCGACCAAATTACCATCTGAAGAGGCATCACTTTCCAAGACGCATCAACTGACCAAAAATGATGTCTTTTCTCAGATATGAACCTTAACGTAGACTTGAGTTGGGACGAATGGATGGACACTTGGACGGACGAATTGGCGAGATGTTATACCCCTTTTCAACTCCGTTGGGTGATGAGATAAAGGTCTTAATTAAATACACGTATGGAATTACTATTAAGTGGAAAGATAATCCGAAGTTAAATTCATGTGAAAAATCTTAAATATAAAGAAAATTCTAAAATTGGAATGACAAAAAAAGAAGAGAAAAAAAAAGAAAAATCAGTACTAAAATACACGTACTGAATAAAACTGAAACGGCAAATTTTATTACACTGAAAGAACATGAAAAACTGAGAGCAAATGGATTTAACTTCAAAACAATTGAGTACTAACTTAACTATTAACGATTCGTATGAAAGAATTTTGTGAAATTTTCTATTTAGAAACACACTTGTTATATTGTTCAAAATATAAAATATAAAATTTTTGGGTCACCGTGCATTTAAGCGCAAAAACTGATATACACATACAAACAAAAATTAGGGGTCACCGTTGAAATAAGAGAGATATTCTATGAAATGCTATTTTCTCTTAGAGATATCTATATGATATTCTTTTATCCAATTATCTCCCTTACGTAATTTCTGTGTAAAGACACTGTCGCAATGCGGAGGAAAAATCAATTTGATTTTAATGCTGCTGTTGAGAGGTTACTACTTGAAACACGTGTACAGCATAACGAAATTTACTGTTAATTGTACAACTTTGGTATTTTTGTATTTTGAAACCATTGGGCCGATGCCGCTGCTGGTGGTCCAGAGGTCCCCAACCTTTAAGGGTATTCACCTGTATAATAGTCAGACTTGTTTTTACAGAAAAGTCCTGTTTTCCTTAAAAGATACTCAGGATTCACTCAATGTATTGCACCCTATGAATGTCCTTGGTACTGGATGGGCCTCTATTTTCGATTCATTTGGATATGAGTACTTTTTTTGCTACTTTTGAAATATGGCTTTCCATGTAATTTGATTCTAATGCTACTGATCAGAGGTTACTCCTTGAAACACGTGTACAGCATAACGAAATTTGCTGTATTTTATGCAACTTCGGTATTTTTGTATTTTGCACTGAAACTGATCTCTATCATGATGATGCCACTGCATATCACACAGCAGTGGGTAACCATGAGGGGTTGATGTTAAACAAACTTTGAACAGTGCAGAATTTCATAGTCAGTGGAGCATGACTGCTGGGCATTACCATGTATTTATAGAGATTTTTTTCCATGTACATTAAATCCATATCCCTTTATTTGTTCATAACATAAAACATCTGTACAAATGCTAATGCAACTGCATACCAAATTTCAATGAAAACTTAAACAATTGTGAACGCAGCCGCCGTTGCCACCGCTTCTGGAATCACCATACCTAAGTCTCGCTTTTTTCGACTCTTGTCGATGGCTCAACAAATAACAAAATACCGAAGTTACTATTAATTTATTTTCTGCATATGCGCATTTCGACAACTTATGTCTCATCAGTGCAGATAAAACCACAACATTTGGAAGTCCAATTAACAAAAAACGTGTAAAAGCTGATAGATAACAAATAACCAAAAGGATCTAAATAGAAAAGCCAAAATTCAGCTAAGGACAGAGCTATGCATGAGGGAGATACTCCTTAGTTTTAAACACAATTTTGTAAAATTTAGATATTGCAATGCTCAATAAATCGGTTTTCAGGTCAGCTAAAATAGCATTTATTTAGTACAACCCTTTACAATTTAACTTTGCTGTGATAATTGCGGATACAGCTGGCATTTTTTTAAATCGAGTTTGGAACGATTTTTCATCAAGAAATATAATTTATAATATTATTAAACAACTATATTATGTCATGATTATAGTGTTCTTTTCTGAGTAAATATGGCTTACTGTGAAAAAAAGACAATACAAACATATACCAAGGGACTTTTTTATCTGCATACCAGTGTTATTAGGAAACAGTTTGCAAAAAAAAAATAGACGTTTATTTACACTTTAATCTATAGGTACAGGCATTACGTAATTGTATCATTATCCCGCAAGTTCCACCTTGGTTAAAAAAGAAATGTGGCCTATATCAACGATTTCAAGAGATATTACATGTTTTACATATAAATAAAAAAATTACGAAGTTACTGTTAATTTAGTTCTGCATAAAATGTAGTTTAATTCAAAATTTTTCGATAAATGGAATTATTTTTACGCTGAAATACCCTTTACTCTATAACTTTACTGAAAATGCACTATTTAACCCATAAATCTTGATATATAGACAAAAGTATAAACAGATGATCAGCGATTACTATAAAAAATTAAAAATAACAAGACAAATACACAAACAAATCAAAGTTCCCGAAGCAAACTTGGACATAAGGATATGAAATATTCCAATTCAAAGAGAACTAAACATATCTTTTTACCGATTATAAAGTTTGTTTAATTATGGGATATAGTCACAGGAATCCTATTTTGATTGAATAGTAGGTTGACATGCAATGCAAATCATGTTACCCAGACCATTATTCCACATTTTTATAAAACAGTAAGTAATTCAGATATGAAATAATACATTAATAAAAAATGTAATTCAGTCTAGCGGGAAATGAAGGTCAAAGTGAACTAATTTTGCTTGGATGCTGACCTGCCACCAGAGATTCATTGATGTACAAAGTAAGATCATCATGCAATGTACACACTGAGATCTAGACTAAGTTAAAATGAATATTTACGCCGCCACCAACGCCGTCCCCACCACCGCCGTCACCGCCACCAACGTCGCCTCCTCCGCCGCCATATTTGTATGCATGTGTCTCGCTTTCCGCGCCGTGCGTGGCAGGCGAGACAAAAACTTGACATGCTCATGGTCATGGAGTTAGTAGTGTTTAATGTTAATTTTACTATAGGAAAACGGGACAGATAAAGGGGAGGTCTGGGTATCCATTAACGAGTTCAACCCTACCACTCCCTTTGCCAGTTCCGGTACCAATTTCGACTGTCCCGAGTTCCTGTCGTTGCTCGCGTTGTCTTTTGTCGTATTTGTGATTTTCCCTCGCGAATCGTACGTAGCATATAATTGTAATTTTCAGCCATTGTAGATGTTTCCTGTTATTCCCTCTTTTTTCACTTGGCTTTGAAATTAGGATCATTGACAAATGGTGGGGTCATATAGCCAACTGACCAACCCAAAACAAATATAATTGGTTATAAAACCCCTATTTAATACTGAGAAACCATACATCACAAGACCATGAAACTGAGATCAAAGACAAAAGCCATAAATCAGGCTATCATGTAGTACCCATGACTTACGTATACCAAATATCATTGACTTACTATCAATAGATAATAAGAATAAAAAAATGTTAGTTATACCATGAACATGAACATGAAGACATGGTGGGCATTCATGTGCTAGCCAAGACCATCTAACATATCAAATATGTTGTATAAGTTGTCGAAATGCGCATATGCAGATAATAAATTCACTGTAACTTCGGTATTTAGTTATTTGCGTGTACATTTTACAACCCATTCGCTATTGCCGTGCCTGTAGTTTGTACATCGATTTTGTCAACAGAGCGAAATTACTGTCTCAAAAACTTATACATCAAGGGTATGTTCATTCACTGTTGCAATTGTCGCTACAGAAGTTTTACGGTCGTCACCACGATTTGACAGACCATTACAATGTTTCTGTTTCACAAATGAGAACAGATATCTTTGGGTAGATCCAGAGATTGTTACCGGACTGACACCGACTGTGACAAAACTGGACTTTTCACTGGCAGTGTGACGGGTGCCACGCGTGGAGCAAATCATGCTTACCCTTCCGGAGCACCTGATGATACCTCAGTTTTTATAGGAGTTCACACTACTAGTGCTTTAGTTTTGTGACGTTCTTGTTCTTTTTTGTTTTTTTTGTTTTGTTTTGTCTTTGTCATACTGTCTCAATTCGTGTTGCTTTGAATTGCCGTGATTTTGGATTCATGATTTTAGAATTTCCCCTTTCCTCGTTCTTGCTTTGCTATTCGTTTGCCGATGTATTGCCTACCAATAATAGATACTTCATAATATGGTTACTTCAAGATGAAGAACAACAATAAAATCGTTGTTTGTTGTTCGTACTTTGTTTTGCCATGTATTTGTAGAGACTTTCCATCAGGTGCATTAACTCTATATCCATTTACTGCTTTATGAAAAACTAAACATGTACACCAGACCGTGAAAATGAGGTTACTGACAATTCAATTTGGAAAATTGTCAGGTACTACGTTAGATAATATATCCCATTAAAATTTTATCATTAGCCTACCATTAATATTTCTGAGGAAAATGACCTAATTACAAAAACTAGACGATAAATTTGAGGTCAAGGAAAAACCAATATGACAGACTGTCATATACACTCAAAGACCAACCCTTTTTACTAAAATATTATGGACCTAATATCAATAGATACTGAGAAACTGGTCTACTCACAAAAACTTAATATGCTCACTAGACCGTGCATTTGATGTCAAGGACAATAGCGGTGACACACTACATGCAAGACCAACCTACATACAAAAAAAAAGCAAAAATACCTCTTATGGTTGGTATAGAAAATGCATTGTTCGTCAACACTTAACATGCTATCTAGACCGTGACAACGATGTCACAGACAAATGCAATATAGGAGACTGCATATACCACCAAAGACACAACCATAACCAAATATCATTGACAGACCACTAATAGTTCTACGTTGTATTTGTAGAAACTGTTTCATGTGCATTTACCTTATATCCTTTCATTGTATATTAATGAGAAACTGACTCAATCATAAAATTTTAACATAAAGTTTACAGTCATCTTTGGTTATATGCTCTTCATTTATATGTCTTTCTTCGATCTCAATACGCATTAAATGGTCAAAGAAAAAATACAAATAATCTCAAGAAATTATTCACGGAATACCCTTTGAATTATTTCATTATAACTTGTCAACATTCTCATTTCTTATAATGATTTATATCAAAAGCTTTGGCTATCGTTTTCTAATTCCATTTAACTATGTCAGCAATTTATTATATTATTGTCTCGCCCGCGACGAAAGTCGCGAAAAGCGAGAGGTATGTGTACACAGTGTGACGACAGTGGGGAAAGTGTAAATTCAAGTTATTTCATAGAACCCTTTGGTGTAGGAACATTATATTTGTTCCATTGGTAGCTTACATGGAATCCTATATAGCAGACACATTTTTAAATCATGTGACCTTAACCTATATTTGACGGTTCATTTGATCGATACACTAGCACCAAACCGTTTATCGAGAAAAATGCACGTGAAGGACTGTGTAAAGGCGGTCAAGTATTACATCGGATGCGTGGTGGAACAGGCAACGGTTCGTGAAGGACTAACTCAGTGATTTTTCGCCATTTTAAAAGTTTAATAGACAAATATTTAAAAGCAAAATTGAAATCTAACTAGAGGCTCAGAGACTTGGCCTGTATCACTTACCTGACAAAATGCTTCTATGCCATGCATGTCCACAAATGATCTTTTTTACCAATTGGGTCTAATGTTTAGCTATTTTCTCCATTAGCACCCATGTTTTTTCTGATCCTATTGAAATGAGTAATTTTTGCAAAGGACCTTCTGTCCATTTAGTTAAAGTTGTTTGAAAAGTACTGTTTCAGAGAGGATGTTGAAATGGATAGTTTTCTCAAACCGGGCTCCAATGTTAAACTATGTTCTGCACTGGCGGCCATCTTTTTTTATCAGATCTAAATGAAATGAGCAATTTTTGTAAAGTACCTTTAGTACATCATTCCTGTAATTTGGTTGAATTTGCTTCAGTGGTTTCAGAGGAGAAGACGAAAATGTGATTTTTCAAATTTTTGTAAAGTACCTTTAATACATCATTCCTGTAATTTGGTTGAATTTGCTTCAGTGGTTTCAGAGGAGAAGATGAAAATGTGATTTGTCAGAAAGGGTCCAATGTTTAACTATGTTCCGAGCTGGCAGCCATGTTTTTGTCCGATCTGAACGAACTGAGCATTCTGTGTTAAGGACCTTTAGTACATCATTCCTGTAAAGTTTGATTGCATTTGTTACAGTGGTTTCAGAGGAGAAGATGAAAATGTGATTTTCCCATAGGGTCCAATGTTAATCTATGTTCCGTGCTGGCGGCCATGTTTTTTATCGGATTGGAACGAAATGAGCAATATTTGTTAAGGACCNCATGAGTTATGATTAGAGGAGGAACCCTATCGATTTTGAGGTCTGTGCAACAAAGGTCAAGGTCACAACTTCTAAAAATGTAGCAAAAATTAAACATTTCAATAAAGCCTAAAATCACATGTTCGGCATTATTTGATAACAAAAATAGCTAAAAAAAATTATTGTTCATACAAAAGTAGTTTTTATATTGCTAGAACATGTACATTTATTTTATAGTTCTAATTATGTTCACCAACACACCTTTTTTGGGTGTCAACAACTTAATCAAAGCTCCGATGGAGCTGAATCTCGAAGCCCCGAAAATCTACACATGGCAAAACTTCGTAGTCATCCAAAGAACTGCTGCGTACGTCTGCATGTATTAAGTTATTCGGTAATACGTGAAAATAATCGGATTGTGTGATTTCGCATGTCGATTTCATTGCTATAAATATATGCAATACACTAATGTGTTATTTTCATCTTTAACAAATTACTGCGCGACAGGTTCCTTGATACGAGACGCAATATGAAAAAACCGAGTAATATGATAAACATGCATATTGTTTTCAATTTAATAAAACAACACCGTATTCAACTCAAGAAAATGAAGAAATTGAACTTAAAAAACACAATGTATACGATTTTGAAAGAAACTTGCGTACTATATTTTATCGGAAGCACGAAGATCATCTTTTAGAGCTGTTAATAGGCTTGAAGCCTCACGTGATTTTTTCTTGTCATATTAACATCTCTCCAGCCATTTCATGGCTTCGAGATAAAAATCAAAGCTCCGATGGAGCTGAATCTCGAAGCCCTGAAAATCTACATGTGGCAAAACTTCGTAGTCATCCAAAGAACTGCTACATACGTCTGCATGTATTAAGTTATTCCGTAATACGTGAAAATAATCGGATAGTGTGATTTCGCATGTTGATTTCATTGCCATAAAAATATGCAGTACACTGTCACATATGTTATTTTCATCTCGCAAATTACTGCGCGATAAGTTCGTTGATCCGAGACGCAATAAAACGAGTAATTTGATAATCATGCATATTGTTTTCAATTTATTAAAACAACACTGTATTCAACTCAAGAAAATGAAGAAATATAACTTAAATACTAAATGTATATGATTTCGAAAGAAACTTGCGCACTATTTACTTTTATCGGAAGCACGAAGATCTTTTAGAGCTGTTAATAGGCTTGAAGCCTCATGCGGGGCACGTGATTTTTTCTTGCCATATCAATATCTCTCCAGCCATTTCATGGCTTCGAGATAATTAGATAGAATGAAAAGTCAGAATTAAAAAAAGGGAGGTAATTAATTTAATATGAAGAAGTGCTCAAAATTACTAAAAGTTTTTTGCAATGTCCAGTAAAAATAAAATCTTAGATGAAAAAAAAATACATTTGTGTATTCTGATTTTTTGTAAATTATTGATTTCAGCAATACATATTACCTGAAGTATAAAAGAAACCCCTGCTCAAATTTTTTTTGAACGGTGGTCTGAAATGGGTTGTAATGGATAGTGGAGCTTTCAGTTGCAATGGAAACCAAACCAGAACACTGAATCTTTGAAAAAAAAAGTGTTCTGCTACATATTTTCCGTCACAATATAAATTAAATTATAAGGGGGACCCCTGCCAATTTTTTTTTATAAAAGGGGGACTCGGAATATTTTGATTTCAGCAATACATATTACCTGGATTATAAGGGGAACCCCTGCCCAAATTTTTTTTGAATGTTGGTCTGAAATGTGTTTTAATGGATAGTGGAGCTTTCAGTTGCCATTGAAACCAAACCAGAAGATTGAATCTTAGAAAAACAGTATTGTGCTACATATTTTTCTTCGCAATTTTAGATATTTGTATAAACTAGATTATAATGGGAACCCCTGCCAACTTTTTATTTTGAAAGGGGGACTTGGATGGTTTTAAAACTGATTTCAGCAATATGTATAACCTGGATTATAAGGGGAACCACTGCCACAATTTTTTTGGGATGGTGGTCTGAAATGGGTTGTAATGGATAGTGGAGCTTTTAGTTGCCATGGAAACCAAACCAGAAACCAGAAACTGAATCTTTCCAAACAAAATTATGCTTCACAATTTCTGAAATATGTATAAACTAGATTATAAGGGGAACCCCTGCCATTTTTTTTAAAAGTGTGGGGGGGGGGGCTTGGGCTTGGAATGTTTTGATTTCAGCAATATGTATGTAACCTGGATTATAAGGAGTACCCCTGCCCAAATTTTTTGAGAGGTGCTCTGAAATAAGTTTCAATGGATAGTGGAGATTTTGGTTGCTATGTATACCAAACTAAAAAACTAAAATTATTAGAAAAAAGGTATTCTAATACACACTTTCAATTTCAGCAATAATAGAATAAAAACTAGATTTTAAGGGAGAACCCCTGCCCAAAGTTTTTTTTGAAAGGAACTTGGAATGTTTCGACTTTTGTTCAAGTTATAAATTATAAATCTCTGATTGAAATAAAAGAATTTATTTGCTGATATGCAACTATTTGCCTATCCGATGATGTTATCATCAAAATAACAAATGTTCGCAACTCGGCTTTCGCACCTTTGGTGCGTTTTCTGATTTTTTATTGGATGGAAAAGAAATGAGCAACCTTTTTTAAGGACCTTAAGTACATCATTCCTGTAAAGGTTGGTTGAATTTGGTTCAGTGGTTTCAGGAGAGAAGATGAAAATGTGATTTTTCCCACAGGGGCCAATGTTAAACCTATGTTCCGTGCTGGCGGCCATGTTTTTTATCGGATCGGAACGAAATGAGCAATCTCTGTTAAGGACCTTTAGTACATCATTCCTGTTAAGTTTGGTTGTATTTGCTTCAGTGGTTTCAGAGGAGAAGATGAAAATGTGATTTTCCCATAGGGTCCAATGTTAATCTGTGTTCCGTGCTGGCCGCCATGTTTTTTATTGGATTGGAACGAAATGAGCAATACTTGTTAAGGACCTTTAGTACATAATATCTGTAAAGTTTGGTTGAATTTGCTTCAGTGGTTTCAGGGGAGAAGATGAAAATGTGATTTTTCTCATAGGGTCCAATGTTAAACTATGTTCCGTGCTTGCGACCATGTTTTTATCGGATCGGAAGGAAATGAGCAATCTCTCTTAAGGACCTTTAGTACATCATTCCTGTTAAGTTTGGTTGTATTTGCTTCAGTGGTTTCAGAGGAGAAGATGATAATGTGATTTTCCAATAGGTTAAAATGTTAAACTATGTTCGTTTCTGGCGGCCATGTTTTTATTGGATGGGAAAGAAATGAGCAACCTGTGTTAAGGACCTTTAGTATATCATTCCTGTAAAGTTTGGTTGAACTTGTTTCAGTGGTTTCAGGATAGAAGACGAAAATGTGATTTTTTTCATAGGGTCTAATGTTAAACCTAAGTTCCTCGCTGGCGGCCATGTTTTTTGAGGAATCGGAACGAAATGAGCAATCTTTGTAAAGTCCTGTAGTACATCATTCCTGTAAAGTTTGGTTGAATTTGCTTCAGTGGTTTCAGAGAAGATGAAAATGAGATTTTTCTCACAGGGTCCAATGTTAAACTATGTTCCGTGCTGGTGGCCATGTTTTTTATGGGATCGGAACGAAATGAGCAATCTTTGTAAAGGACCTGTAGTACATCATTCCTGTAAAGTTTGGTTGAATTTGCTTCAGTGGTTTCAGAGGAGAAGATGAAAATGTGATTTTTCTCATAGGGTCCAATGTTAATCTGTGTTCCGTGCTGGCCGCCATGTTTTTATTGGATTGGAACGAAATGAGCAATACTTGTTAAGGACCTTTAGTACATAATATCTGTAAAGTTTGGTTGAATTTTCTTCAGTGGTTTCAGGGGAGAAGATGAAAATGTGATTTTTCTCATAGGGTCCAATGTTAAACTATGTTCCGTGCTGGCGGCCATGTTTTTTATCGGATCGGAACGAAATGAGCAATCTCTGTTAAGGACGTTTAGTACATCACATCTATTAAGTTTGGTTGTATTTGCTTCAGTGGTTTCAGAGGAGAAGATGATAATGTGATTTTCCCCATAGGGTCAAATGTTAAACTATATTCGTTTCTGGCCATGTTTTTCATTGGATGGAAAAGAAATGAGCAACCTTTGTTAAGGACCTTTAGTACATCATTCCTGTAAAGCTTGGTTGAATTTGCTTCAGTGGTTTCAGGGGAGAAGATGAAAATGTGATTTTTCTCATAGGGTCCAATGTTAAACTATGTTCCGTGCTGGCGACCACGTTTTTTATCGGATCGGAACGAAATGAGCAATCTCTGTTAAGGACCTTTAATACATCATTCCTGTTAAACCTAAGTTCCGCGCTGGCGGCCATGTTTTTTGTAGGATCGGAACGAATGACTAAATACCGAAGTTACTGTAAATTTATACTGCATATGCGAAATGAGCAATCTTTGTAAAGGACCTGTAGTACATCATTCCTGTTAAGTTTGGTTGTATTTGCTTCAGTGGTTTCAGAGGAGAAGATGATAATGTGATTTTCCAATAGGGTAAAATGTTAAACTATGTTCGTTTCTGGCGGCCATGTTTTTATTGGATGGGAAAGAACTGAGCAACCTGTGTTAATGACCTTTAGTACATCATTCCTGTAAAGTTTGGTTGAATTTGTTTCAGTGGTTTCAGGATAGAAGACGAAAATGTGATTTTTCCCATAGGGTCCAATGTTAAACCTAAGTTCCGCGCTGGCGGCCATGTTTTTTGAGGAATCGGAACGAAATGAGAAATCTTTGCAAAGGACCTGTAGTACATCATTCCTGTAAAGTTTGGTTGAATTTGCTTCAGTGGTTTCAGAGAAGATGAAAATGTGATTTTTCTCATAGGGTCCAATGTTAAACTATGTTCCGTGCTGGTGGCCATGTTTTTTATCGGATCGGAACGAAATGAGCAATCCCTGTTAAGGACCTTTAGTACATCAATCCTGTAAAGTTTTTTTGAATTTGGTTCAGTGGTTTCAGGAGAGAAGATGAAAATGTGATTTTTCCCATAGGGTCCAATGTTAAACCTAAGTTCCGCGCTGGCGGCCATGTTTTTTGTAGGATTGGAACGAATGACTAAATACCGAAGTTACTGTAAATTTAAATTCTGCATATGCGAAATGAGCAATCTTTGTAAAGGACCTGTAGAACATCATTCCTGTAAAGTTTGGTTGAATTTGCTTCAGTGGTTTCAGAGGAGAAGATGAAAATATGATTTTTCTCATGGTCCAATGGTAAACTATGTTCCGTGTTGGTGGCCATGTTTTTTATAGGATCAGAAGTAAATGAGCAATCTTTGTTAAGGACATTCAGTAGATAATTCCTTAAAGTTTGGTTGTATTTGCTTCAATGGTTTCAGAGGTGAAAGTTTAACGGACAGACGGACGACGGACCGACGACGGACGCCAAGTGATGGCAATAGCTCACACTAAACCTTTAACTGTCTGTAAAAATAGTAGTCATCAATGACTATTTCGGTGTAAAAAAATTACGAATATATCTTGCAGTAGTCTGAAAAACGAAAAAGACAACACCTTACCATACTCAATTTTCATTGACCTATACACACATTAGGTCATATTTTGATGCGATAGTTATCCTTTTCTCATTATTTGTTATGATATTCCCATACATATTGTCAGAAGAAGCTTCAGGGTGATGTCATATCTCTATTATAGTTTTGCTTGGATCGTTTGGATCAAAAAGCTCTTTTCTTGAATATGAAGGATCAAGCAACGTAAATTTTGGTTCTTGAAGTATCGACTTGACCGAGCCAATTGATCTGCTGGCACAAGTATATAACCCTGAAGTTCCCCGATGATTCCAAAAAATAAGATATAATAGTAAGGGTTGCCCAATATGTAGTGCACATATAAAACCATCTCATGTATTAATTCCGCTGTAAATCACACCAGATGAGAAGGAAAATATCAAATAAAGTGCGAGGCGATTATTATACATGTTATACTTACAACATGTAATCAAATGTACATTCTAATATGGCTTCCTGTATTAGCTTTGTAAATAGAGTCGTGTTATAATACCAATATAACACTCTTAGCACATCCGCAAAGGATGCATAGTTTCTGCTGCATATTTTGAATCTATTTTTCATTTTAACTGTCAAAATCTACCATCAACTAACAAATTAAATTTGTTTCCGAAATTCATTATGGATTTTTTTTTCTTCTTGAAAAGGCAATGTTCGAGACAAACTATAATTTTCCTACTTGTGACGTCACAAATGAAATCGTAATGTCCGGTTCGTAAGCAGCGTTGGTTGGAAAGTTGGAATGGAAATTAAGAGGACTTGAGGCATTTCATACAGTTAAAATAGCAAATAAATCAAACAGAAGTAAGTTTTTGTTGTATTTGTGGAAAGTTTTTTGTCAGTGAATTTGTTTATCAAAATCAAAATGTTACGGAACCATTAGATAGTCGCTGCTCGCTTCGGATATAAAATGGGTGAAATTTCCATATTAGAATCGAAATAAATCATTTTATGTTATTATTCTATGTTTTACTTCTAATTTAACATTGGACCCTATGAGAAAAATCACATTTTCATCTTCTCCTCTGAAACCACTGAAGCAAATTCAACAAAACTTTACAGGAATGATGTACTACAGGTTCTTTACAAAGATTGCTCATTTCGCATATGCAGTATAAATTTACAGTAACTTCGGAATTTTGTCATTCGTTCCGATCCTACAAAAAAACATGGCCGCCAGCGCGGAACTTAGGTTTAACATTGAACCCTATGGGAAAAATCACATTTTCATCTTCTCTCCTGAAACCACTGAACCAAATTCAAAAAAACTTTACAGGAATGATGTACTAAAGGTCCTTAACAGGGATTGCTCATTTCGTTCCGATCCCATAAAAAACATGGCCACCAGCACGGAACATAGTTTAACATTGGACCCTGTGAGAAAAATCTCATTTTCATCTTCTCTGAAACCACTGAAGCAAATTCAACCAAACTTTACAGGAATGATGTACTACAGGTCCTTTACAAAGATTGCTCATTTCGTTCCGATTCCTCAAAAAACATGGCCGCCAGCGAGGAACTTAGGTTTAACATTAGACCCTATGAGAAAAATCACATTTTCGTCTTCTATCCTGAAACCACTGAAACAAGTTCAACCAAACTTTACAGGAATGATGTACTAAAGGTCCTTAACACAGGTTGCTGATTTCTTTCCCATCCAATAAAAACAATAATCATACTTCGTAACTCTGGACGTAAAATTCTATAAAATCGGGTAGAATGGAGTTCAAAATATATTCAAGAATTGAAGGGCTAACTCTTGGACTTTTCTTCATTTTTTTTTTTTTTTTTTTTNGTAAAATAAACATGTTTTACATATTAATGGTCACAAAAACAGGGTTTTATAGGAACATGGACAAAAAAACAACAATAAAATAAAGTTTATGTACTAAAAAAAAATATACGGATTAAGTTTAGTGTAGACATAGTTGTAGGTTATTTATGGACAAACTGAAATAGACAACTTCTACTGTTATTGAATTCTTGGGACAAAATATTAAAACATACTTGTAAAATATCTCGCATTTATTGCGAATTTATTACAAAAATAAAACTTGAAAAACAGAAAGGTAAAAACAATGTTTTTGTAGAAAAGAAATGCGATTTTAATGTAACATTTAATTTATTTGCTTGTCCCCTATGGGCGTAAATTTGCAAAAAAATATTATTATAAGAAAACGAATTTGGTTCAACAATGGCCGCCAGCGCGGAACTTAGCAAAAGGCTGTTTTTTGTTAGTGTAAAAATATATATTTTACTTATCTTCAATAACGAGGCATCACCCTCTTTATCAAGGATAATCTAAAAATGGATAAATTATGGGTGATGAGTCCACAATTTATTCATTTCATTTGAAACAAATATTACTTCTGACAAAACGAATAGCTAAAACCATTGTTTAACCTTAAATTTGACACACAAAATAGTAAAATAGCAGTTAATAGAGTGAAAAAAATATATATACTACATAAAATGTCAATCCTCTAGTCCAAGTTACGACCCGAAACTTGTGCCTAAACACTGGGTCCAAAAATACGACATTTGAATCATGACATATATGCATTTCGTTTTTTTTAAATTTGTTTTAATATTATGAAGTGTCTATATTGCTTGTGTCTAGATTTGGTGAGGGTGCACGAATAACTTAAAAGTATAAAATAAATATCAGCTAATATTGTTCTGCAGAGGGCCTATACGACAATTTATTCATTTTATTTGGCATAAAAACTTTCATTCTTCGTGACGTTGAACCGTTGTGATAGCTAGTGAGATACTGTAATTGTATTCAAATGTATGTTGTTAGTGTTGTTAACAGGCTTTAATATGGTGTGGTGAATTTTTGTATACGAAAATATTATACATCATATAAAGAGAAGAGAAGTACAGTGTTTCGCTAAGTTGATCAGACTCGGCGAGACTATACACTATAAATATGCTTGGCCAGGCTATATTTACAATGACTTAATTGGGCCTAACGGCGCCGTGTCCTTCTCTTTATATGTTTGTTTGCATAAAATTGTCGTATAAGATCATTGGGTATATTGCGGGAAGGTTCCCACGAATTTTCTGATTTATTGTAACCCTTCCATTTAATTAAATACTCCTTTTTATTTTTTCTTGTTCTATATCTAAGAATTTGTTCAACTTCATAGTTGTCTTCGTCGCGTTTTACTTGTTTGGTTTTATTTTGAGGTGTTAAAGTTTTATTGTCGTTTTTATTTCCATTTTGAGTATGGTTTTTATTTTGGTTTTTGGAAATTTTAGGTTCGTTTTTATTATTTGTTTTATCATTTTCGCGTTTTAGAATAGTTTTATTGACTCTGTCGAGAATTTCAGGCATTTCCATGTCATTGTCTGTTGGTTCAATATCATCATCATTGACGTTCTCTGGTGGACTGGTTGGGCGGTCTTTCGGGTCATGAAACATCTTCAACCTGTTTGCATGGACGGGTGCCTTCAATTCTTTATGATCTTCAGAACGGCGTAACTTGTAAGTGTAATCGCCTATGTATTCTACGATGTAGTACGGTCCTGTCCACTTTCTTTGTAATTTAGATGATAGGCCAACCGGAGTACGTGTACAATACAGCCATACTTTGTCTGTTACTTTGAATTTAGGTTCATCTACATTCTTGTCGTGTTGAGTTTTGTATTTGTCTTGTGCAGCTTCTATATTTGACTTGGCTATATTTCTAGCGATGGTGAGCTTGTCCACTAAGTGGTTAAATGTTGACTCGGCATCTTTTCCTAACTTTGTAGTTGATTCTGGAATTAGAGCTAGATCAATTGGGTTACGAGGTTCTCGTCCAAAAACAAGGTAATACGGACTGTATTGAGTGGATTCTGTTGCTACTGTATTTCGGTATGCCATCATAATGCTCTGAAGATATGCTGGCCATGTCCTTTGGTTACCATCGCAGTAAGCTTGCAGAGAAGAAGCGATAGTACGGTTCATTCTTTCTGTTGCTGCATTACATTGTGGGTGATAGGACGAAGTGTTGAGTTTTGTTATTTGGAAAAGTTTACATATTTCTTTGATAAAATTGCTCATAAAACATTGGCCTCTGTCTGTTAAGATCTCTCTGCAAGGACCATATCTACAAATTATTTCATTGAATAAGATGTTGGCTATTTCTGGTGCACCTCCCGTTTTCATCGGAAAAGCTTCACACCATTTTGAAAATGGGCATACGACCAGTAATATTTGGTTGTATCCTTCTTCAGACTTTGGGAGATTACATAGAATATCCATCTGCAAACGTTCGAATACACCTTTAGCCGGAAGTGGTTGAAGTGGTGCTTTCTTGGCATGTGGATTGGTCTTGCTTTGTTGGCATTCAATGCATGTTTTAGCGTACTGTTCGATATCTGTGTACATTCTTTTCCAGAAGAATTTCAGTCTAATGTTGCTGTATGTCCTTTCGAAACCCGGATGAGCTGCAATAATCGCATCATGGTATGACAGTAGTACATCATTTCGTAACGACTTGGGAACAACAAGTTGTTTGATAACCCTGTCGGACATATGCCCCTTTCCTCTTGGATAGTAGTGGTGATATAGAATGCCATCTGATATAACATAATGATTGGATTCTCGAATGACAAGATCTGCAGTCTTCCTATCCTCTGGTAAAATATCATTTTCTATGTAGTCGCAAAGTTGTCTAATATCGCCATCCTCTCTCTGTGCTGTTTTAACTTTCTCTGTGGTAATGGTGGTTGTTTGAAATATATGACTGAGTGGATCCAGTTTCTGGTATTTTGTTTCGGCATTTATGACTTCTTGAATTGCTGAGATGCCGGTGTTTTCTGTTTCGAATTGAGTATTTTGCTTGATTGAAACTGTATTTGGATGTTGGTTGTCCGTTGTTTTAGTAGTTATGGGCTGCTGGAGAGCTAGACTTGAAGTTTCAGCTATACATATGCTTGGGTGTTGATGACCTCGCGGTTCTGGGTATTCTATTCTGGATAAAAAGTCTGCACACACATTGTCTTTCCCTGGTTTGTAATGGACTTCAAATTCATATGCTTGTAAAAATATTGACCATCTAGCTAGTCGCCCTGTTGATTCTTTGATGCGATGGAGATACTGCAATGCGATGTGGTCAGTATAGACGTGGAATTTCCGGTTAGCTAAATAGACGTGAAACTGTTTAATTGCAACTACTAGCGCCAAACATTCCCGGTCCTTAACGTCCCATTTTTGTTCTGGTTTTCTTAACATGCGGCCACCATACGCAATAACTTGTAGCCTATTGTTCTTGTCATACTGGGCTAGCCAAAATCCAATTGCAGTACCACTAGCATCCGTGTGTAGTATAAATTCCTTATCGAAATCTGGAAACACGAGAATTGGTGGCGTGGTCAGTCTTTCTTTCAAAGTATCCATTGCTTCTTGACAATCTTTGGTCCATTCAAACGGTTTGTCCTTTTCTAGAAGTTGATGTAGAGGTGTGGCAATTTTGGCATAATTGTGTATAAATTTCTTAAAATAGTTCGTGAGTCCTAAATACATACGTAGTTCTTTTAAGTTCTTCGGTGCTTTTGCAGAATGAATAGCTGCTGTTTTGTCCGAATCCACTGCAATTCCATTTTTTGATATGATATGGCCTAAATATTTTACTTCTTTGCACGCAAATTGACATTTTGATGGTTTTAATTTCAAATTTGCTTCAATTAGTTTTTTAAATAGGGCGAAATTCTTACTGTATACCAGGATATCGTCTACATAAACAAGCGCACACTTCCAGTTCAGATCTCTTATCACTTCATTCATCACCATGTTGAACGTTGCTGGAGAATTAGCGAGTCCATATGGTAGTCTGTTGAACTCGTATTGTCCTCGATGGCAAATAAAGGCTGTCTTTTCTTTTGACGCTTCGTCTAGTTCCAGATTCCAGAATCCTTGTCTCATATCGCATACCGAAAATACTTGGGATTTGGATTCACCTAGAGTATCCAATACATCGGACATATGAGGAAGTGGCAGTGTGAAAGTTTTTGTCACAGAATTTAATTTTCTGTAGTCGACTGCAAATCTGTATTCTCCGTTGGCCTTTTTAATCATCACAACTGGACTTGCCCATGGTGATATACTCTTCCGTATAATTCCACGTTCCTCCATATCATCGATCTGTCTACTGATTTCTTCCTTCATTTTTGGAGTAGCCCTGTATGGATATTGACGGATAGGATTTGCGTTTCCGGTGTCTATGATATGCTGGCCAATACCTGTACTTGTTCTTCCGAGTTCAGACAAATCTTTGGCAAATGCCGACCTGTATTTCCCCAACAGAGTCAATAATTGAGACTTTTGAGTTTCTGATAAGTCGGAATTTGACAAATCAATACCCATATCCAGAGCTATTTGTTTGTAATCAATTTCAGACTCGAATTTTTCATTGTGAGATAAACTAGAAAGTGTTGTTATATTTTCGTTCATTTCACCTAAAATATTACTCTCAGAGGTAGCACTAAAGTTACCTACTATTGTTTCTGGTTTGATTGTTATTTTAGAATTCGTAGGGTTTAAAATTTCAAAAACTGCACTATTTCTGTGTGTTTGTACCAAACAACGAGCACCCATAATATTATGTTTGCCAATTAACGAAAAATTGGGTTCAATGATTCCGGTTCTGTTTTGAGTTATGTTATCTATGTGAATTGGACAGATTATTCTTTGTCTTTGTTGAATGGTTATTTTATTTACAACTCGAACAAAATTGTTCGAGCCTTCCCTATCTTGATGTTGGTTTAATGACACTTCTGTTATTCCATTCTGTAGTTTAAGTGTTTGTGTAGGAAAACTTATTTCGACCTTTTGGTCGTCCATAAAATCTCTTCCTAATATTATTTCACTAGCACTTACATTTTCTAAGACACAAAATTCTTGAAACATTGATAATTTTCCTATTTCAATTGGTAATATTACATCTCCTAGCACTCTTCAGTCATTCTCAAAATTGTGTCCCACTTCCACAGCAGAAATGTGAAAAAATATTATATTAAAGAAACATAAAATAATGATTTTTTCGGGAAGTATTAGCATTTTTGAGTTTATCTTTAAAATTTCTTCCACATATCTTTTTGAATTTATTTTTATACAGCAATTTTAGAAGAACCCCAAAAATCCATGGTAACGGATGTTAAACAGACTATCAGTAATACAATTACGCGATTTTGAACATCGATACCCTGAGACATCATTAGAAAATGTAATGATATTCTTTAAAACAAGCATATACAGCAAACAAAAAAATTGTTTACATTGTCAGACATTTTTTTCTGTGCAAAATCGCTATACAAAATCATAATAAAAAATGTTCAAAAATACTTCAATATTTTATGATCTTTAATTTAGTTATTTTTACAATAAATCGATGCTGTCACTCTGTTTCTTGGTTGTTTTAAACTTTAAATGACTTTAGTTCTCGAAAATCTTGTAAACTTTAAACCTCAGCATGTTTGTATTATAATGAAAATTTGAAATAGACCGAAATCTCATTGTAACGGATGTTAATCATTGCAATTGGAAAAGTCTCTTAAATGAATCAAATCTCCTTAAGTGACCATTTCTCAATGGAAGACTGTCTCTCGGGTTACGATCACATGGTTTCGGGAAAAGTTTCATCATTAACTGTTTGGCAATCCTGCTTCTGTGAACGTTTCCCCTTTCACTAAAGATATTACTACATGATCAAATTCATCATAAACATTTTGTGTGAACATTTGTCTCTGGCTAAATCGAGCACTGAAGATA
>MJUU01046906.1:21782-62208 GCA_002080025.1 Modiolus philippinarum | reverse complement strand
CGAAGATTGCTCATTTTGTTCCGATTTGATAAAAAACAAAGTCGCCAACGCGGAACTTAGGTTTAACATTTGACCCTATCGGAAAAATCACATTTTCATCTTCTCCTTTGAAACCGCTGGAGCAACTTTACAGGAATGCTGAATGGAAGATTCTTTACAAAAACTGCTCATTTCATTTTGATCTGACAAAAAACAAGGTGACCAGCGTGGAACATAGCTTAATATTGGAGCCTATGAGAAAATCATCCTTTTCATAATCTTCTCTGAAACTATTCAAGGAAATTTAACTAAACTGTATTGGAATGATGTTGCAAGGTCCTTTGCAAAGATGACTCATTTCATTAGAATCAGACAAAAACACGAGTGCCAATGGAGAACATAGCTAAACATTAGACCCCATTGGTAAATAAACATCATTTTTGGTCATGCATGGCATAGAAGCATTTTGTCAGGGGAGCGATACAGGCTCAGTCTCTGAGCCTCTTGTTTTCTCGGGTATCCTGTAAACGTTAACTGCATTTAATTTATAACAACTAATTGGGTTAAAACGGGTTACACTTTTATTACAGCAAATTGTCAAAACATGCAAAGGCTGTTTACGTAAGGTAAAAATTCATCCTAAAAAGTTCGAAATTTTAGATGTCATTTGGAAACAACTCTAACAGACTTTCGAGTTTATCACTTCGTTATACTGATAAATGTCGCATTAAAATAGTGGACAGTGAAAGTATTTATACCATGCTACATTTTTTTTGAACCACATAGAAATTTGCTTTCGATAAAACTTAATGCCGAATACCGGTGATGTTAACCGTATACTAAAATTATCAAGAGCTAGTATTTTAAATATGCTATGAAGAACAAAACACTTTGATGTGCTTAAAATTCGTGAAATGACAAAAATTTAAATTAAATTAAATGTCATTCTTTTTAACGAACAAATTCGTCACAATTAAGAATAGGAATTGACTAAACATTTTCAGCATCGCAAAAGACCATAAACTTCACTTGTGTATTCGGAAGTGCAGGTTTTTTTCTTTCTAACTTTTTCTCAAGTTCACTAGTTAAAACGCCTAGCATATAAACTCCATAATTAGACAAGAAAAGACTATTATCAATGCGTTAAGATAAGCAATTAACAGAAGTTCATCCAATTCAAGATGGAAGAATCACACAAAACTCAGCTTAAAACACATATCTTTTCCATGTTAATTTACTACAGAAATACGAGACATTGTTTGTCGAAATGATTATTTTTACTAACTCTTGTCGAATACTGCTGGGTGTGCAGTTTCTAAGAGCACTGAAAATTAGTCCAGTTAATACTAGTACTTGACTCCTTGAATATTGGCCATAATAATAACAAACATTACTATAGATACTCATCCGCTCCTTTTCCCCATCTTTTTTACTTATTTTTCCTAAAAAATTGCAGCAAAGTCGCTCACCTGCCCTAATTTTTTTCAAAATCATGGGTGATGAGAATCTATGATTTTTTTTTTTACCGTGGCCATAAAAGATTACAATGCATCAAATTTTTGATAAGTAATATCTCTCTTGTGAATCGGTAGTATCTTCCTTTTGAATATATCTGCCCTTCACCGATCCTTTGGTAGTTGATGATCTTAGTCGTTTTGTATGTTTCAAAACCTTTATTAGTAGTGAAAGACCTGACGGGTGCTGTTAACAGAGCAGGACATGCTTACCTTTCCGGACCACTTGATGTCGCTCTCAGTTTTACTGGCGTTCACACTGTGAGTGCCTTTGTTTTGAATGTTGTTATTTCTGTTTCTGTGCTTTGTACCTGTCTAACGTCATTGTTTTTTGTGTCTAACGTCATTGTTTTCTATGTTCTCGTTTTGGCCGTGTCTTTGAACTTCGAATTTTGTAATTTTCACAACTTTGTTCCCTCGGTATTCTACTGCCGTTGTTTCATCGAATTTTTCAACAGTCTGTCCATAATTGATTCATTTTACATTTCTGAACCTTTGTCCATTAGGGTTGTTTTTTATTTTAATCATACAAAAATGTTGCGGAACTATTTACATAACATAAAAGGAGACGGTATAATCACGTCTTTCTTTATTTGAACATTTATTTTTTATGTTTGCACAAAGCGTGAACTTTCGTGCATTAATAAATTTATCATATTAATTGAATGATGGGTACATTAAAACACCCATTAATATTTTCATCATAATTTGTACCAAATAAATCAACTTTCGAATTGGATAATTTTGCACGATGATATCATCATTTTTCTTTTTAACTCATTCATAAAAAATATGTTGTGTTATATTTTTGTCATAATTCACACCAGAAATCACTGGTCATTAACCAATTGTTAATGATGGAGTACCAGACGACAGTTTCCATCTCCTGTCTCGTGACATATCATTTGGTATCTCCAGTCCATCTGACAGCATGAAGAAGTACTTTCGGACTTTAATACGTTTGTTAATTGTTTTCTCTGATATTTTTCATGATATATGGAAATGTATAAAAAGCATATAATTTATAATGTCATGATATATATTTTGTTCAATTAGTGAAAATAGAAATATGTATTGGACGCTGGATCAAACCGGAAACAGACGACTTTTATCGGGCACGTGTTATAATTTACATGACAGATAAAAATCATTTATTTTTCTTGTAATATCAATGGAAATCGAACTTTGATGAGAAAAACTTATCATTCTGTTTTGATTAATAACATAAATGAATTTATATCTAAGCCAATCAATATTTGTTAAATTATCAATAAGAGACTTTGCGTCTTAAGATGGTATTAAAAGCTGCTTTCTAATAAAATGTTAGATTGTCACGATCCTGGTTATTAGAAAAATAAGTGAAATGGCATCAAATACAAATGGAACATGTACAAATATTTGATTTTTAATAATTTCAAATGTCGGGGTTCTCAAATAACAACCGACACCACTTGCAAGTAAGACTGGATGGTTTGACTTCCAGAGACCTGAACAGAACAAAATATGAATTGCAACAAAAAGCAAAAAAAAGAAAAGAAAACAAAACAAAACAAAAAACAAAAATAAAAAAAACAAAAATACAAACACACAAAAAAAGAAAAACAACCCGTCCATAAAACAATTGAACAAATACAGATAGTGTAAAGTGAAAAAAAAGTGTTTCAGTATGACGACTCAAAATATCTCATGGTCAATTTTTTTTTAAAAAGGCAGGACGGTTACCTATAGCAAAAAAAATCCAGGATGACTATGCGGGTTAATCCAGGACAGGCTTGGAGCAAAATTAAAAAGCCATAGAAGTTACACACAAAAATAATCCATGATGTAAAATTTGACCATAGCCCCCCCCCCCCCCGACATAGAAATCAAATGGTTGCTCCCTTACAATAAAAGTTTTGCCACTTCCTTGACCACAGCAACAACAGATATCCAAAATTACTACGAAGTGTTTTGAACGAAGAATTAGATGAAACTAAGGAGCCTCTCCTGCACTTCGCAGCTCTGTCTCTAGGTGATGTAATCGTCCACCACGCTGATACTCGTCCGAAAACTAATATTTTCAAAAAGTTGACTATCTCGCACTGAAGAAACATAGGTTGTCGATATTGCCATATACAAAACTTCAATTTTGTTATCTGAAAAGAATAGTATATTGATATAATGAAATTTTATTTGTTCTGAAGAAGCTTAAAGAAAAAAACTTGATGTCAGTCTTGGTTTCGAAGGATTTACAGAATTTTTAATATTTTACCAACGCAAAACCCATCATAGTGGCTGTAGTGTTAATTTCTGAAATTAAAATTGTGCATATTTCGACCTGGTATAGAGGATCCAACATGGACTGATAAATTAGTGAATGCAAAAAAAATCCGTAAACCAAATAACATTACTAGTATTTTAAATCATAAATAAATTCCTTTCTAAGAATTGTTCAACATTTGACCTCCATGAAGCAAATCAGACCTTTGCATTTTTGCTGTGCAGAAAATGCAATGAGTAATAAACGTTCAGCTAAATTTTATATATAAAGATACTGATATATATAAAAGATACTGATACTGATATTTCAACTTGAAAAAAGCGGGTTAGTACATTTTCTGCTTGTTTGAAGCGTTAATGACTGCAATATTCAGAAATTTTTCTGCTCCAGAGCTGATGTAAAAGTAAACTTAATCGTGAAAATAGCAGGTGAAATTAAATCATAACTTTATTTCAGAGCAATTGTATAATTGGAGAACTGTCTTTACAGGCCTTTTCTAACTATTCTGCTACAAGAATCATAGGAGCCACATTTGTATTGAGTCATCGTGTGATTTCAGTGTTTTTTCTTCTTTCAGTCAATGAAATGATTCCTTCATCTTAAATTCAATTGGTTTAAGAATGTATCGGAATGCTGTTGATTTTTTTCCAAATCAAATTTAAAATTTTGTTTCAAAGTGCAAAGAATCGTCTGCAAAATTGTCTCCTCTGATTGGCAGGTATCGATTATTTTTAAGATGCTGCAGACGATAAAGATGTGCTGAGAATATGAAGTCAAGTGAACAATAAAAATGTTTTTAATTTTATAAATGTTAAATTTCACATCAATTTCCAGGCCCAGATCTCTTGTGTTTACTCGCCTCGACGAACTTGATTAAACATTATGAATTTTCATTATAAGACAATTATTTTTGACTCTGTGAAGAGTTCTGTTTCGCTAGTTATCTAGTTATCTTTGTGGGAAATGATAATGGCAGATATTTTTGCGTCAGACAAATAGCGGGTTAAATACACAGGTCATATTGAACATGAAAAATTAAGAACCAGAATTCAGAAGCATATCTAAATAGGCCTATATAAAAATGTACTTTTACCTAGATACTCTACTGGAATTCGTATTGTAATTGGTAGTCATACATATTCTTTTCGTTATTTTTGTAGCATACCTTACGAATAAAAGTCAAGTTCAAATGCATGGCCTCGGCACCTGAATCGGTTTTCAGGGGCTCCGGCTACAGAGCTGCCGGGCGCGTCCCCGGTTGGTGGGTAGGGTATTCCCTGTCTATGCAGGGTAGTTAGGTCATAAAATACGGAAAGCTCGACCTCCAACTATTGTAGCCAAACTGTGTGGAGAAACGCTATGCTCCATGCAGTATAAAGATCAAATATTTATTTGAATTGATTAACTTGTTCTTGACCTGATATAGGTGAAATATTGCTCACTGGAAGTAAAACTCTAACCAATAAGTCAACCAATGCATGGCCATGCAAATATCAGTGCTTATGATTTATTTACTTTTTTACCTTTTTGGGGCCATTTAGGTCTTGGTATATGGTGTGAGGTTCAACACTGTGTTGAAGAATGTACGGTGATCCCTAGATGCTTTGTTTTGGGTCGTTTTAACCTGAATATGGGATGTTGTCTCCTTGACATTTACCCCATTTCCTTTCTTTTTCATATTTATGACACAATTTGAAAACTAAGAAATATTTACAGATATTTTAGGCCTCTCTGAACAAAATCCGTCCAATACGCAAGCACTAAGAACAAAGTCTGCCAATATCTGTAACTAAGGCAATTATAAATTGCATTAGATTCTATCTTGAAATTACCGTGTACAATTGATTGAGTAAAAGCTTGAATGTGCATGCAATGGAATTAAAGTATTTTTCTATTAAATATAAAAGAGTCTCTGTTTAACAAGTATAGCGCATTGGCGGAAGCATGGGGATCGCAGGTCTGAACTCCTAACTTTTGAAAAAAAAAGAAAAATTGTGCAGAAGTTACATATAAATTAACAAAAATTGTGAATAATAGACTTAAATCCCTCTTTTCATAGACTGAATGCACTTTTGAACAGACAAACTTAAAAGCAATCAGTCGAAGGAAAGCGACAACTTCATCAATTACGAGACAACAAACAGTAGCAGACAGAATGCAGAATTTGTCTTAAAGAGATGATAGTAGGATTAAGTCCTTTTTGATAATGTGAAAAAAAATAATATTTGAACAGTGTCACTTCAAAGGGAGTTCAAAAAATGCCAAGCATTTTTTAGAGAGATAATTAATTAGGTATTTTGCATACCAAAAAACTTATATTGATGGATCTATAGTTTTGTTCCTATATTATTTATTTGAAAGTATGTTTACAGTTAAATAAATCGTTTTACTCAAAATCTAGAGACTCCTATAAAAAGCTGATGATAAACAAAACAAGTTTAGTTTATAAATTACGTTCATAAATTAATAACTTGAGTAAGGCAATGTTTTACAATGTTTGCCATTTTCACACATAATTTTCCCTCAATATCTTTCGGGATTCGATTGCATTTTTAGGACATCACATTACCATATATAAACAAGCCATTTATTACTTTTTCTTTCATTCATAAATAATAGAGGATAAAAAACGTTAAATCTCATTTATGTTTTCCTCCGTTAGTCATCGTTACTTTATAAAAAGCTATAAACAAAAATTAGTATAAATCCGTTGACCCGCGATATTGGAAATATCCTATAAACCATTGTTCTTGAGGCAATATTTCAACCTCGTTATGGCTCAGAATTGCAATTATTTCTCATTTTTGATGATTTTTTGGAAACACGTTTTGACACATTGTAATCAATTCCGTAATAGCCGAGAAATCAGTATCAAGACATGAGAGCCAAGATTTATGAAATCTTGGCGTTATAATTCCCCGTTGTTGTCAATTTCGGTATTTTCTAATCAGCTTTATAATTAGACGAGATTTGCACGAATGTTGATTAAAGAGGCAAAATTGTCATTTTCACCATATATGGAATTTATAATTAAAGTAAGTCGTAAATAAGAATCTTATTAATCAACTACTGCATGTCAGCTCATGAATCAATTTCATATCAAAGGTCTTTGACATGGCTGAAATTTTGTTTGATTTCATATATACAATTCAATACACACAACAACATAATCGCTATCAATGACTTTTATCAGAACGATTGGAAATTTTATGTTTTACTATATTTTTTCAAGAATCAACTCTTAAAAAAGTTGAAACACTGTCCGACTGGATTGGGTCCATAAAGTCATTGATTGTAGCTCGAATAGGCGGTCTCGAGACAACTATGAATGACTACTATGAGTACCTAATTCAACATGCAGATTTGGAGATCCTAATGCAGTAAAAACATTGTCCTTTTTTCACGACATTTATGCTATTGCAGTAGCTGACAAAGCCAATAATGACATCACTATTATGTGCAAAAAAGCACTACATTGACAGCTAAATGAAGGAGATGACCACTGACAATTCAATTGGCAACCCCATTTACAATTTTCCATCATACCCAGGGAGGGCATATTAAACAATCAAAAAGCAGTATTGTATTCTTTTGATGTCAATTTAAGTGAACAGACAGCAACTTGCCTTGTATCTACTTGGTACCTGAGTTTTATAAATAACTAAATACCGAAATCACTATGAATTTATTTTCTGCATATGCGCATTTCGACAACTTATGTCTCTTCAGTGCAGATAAAATCTAGATTGGAAGACCATAAACCTAAAGATGTTCAAAAACTGATAGAGAGCAACTAACCAATATGATCTAAATGTAAAACCAAAATCAGCTAAGAACAGAGCTTTGCATGAGGGAGATACTCCTTAGTTTTCAACAGAATTTACATAAATTTAGACATTGCAAGATTCAAGATTATAAATAGAATCGGCTTTCGGGTCAGAACCGAAGTACTGACTACTGGGCTTGTGAATACCATCGGGGACTAACAGTCCACCAGCAGTAAATACCGTTATAAACAAGCTTTCGGTCTGGCAAATGCACAACATAAACCCTTTCTAAGCTCCTACCGTCAATGCTTACTGAGGTCAAAGATGGCCTAAAGATGTATAGTGACAAAGTTTACTCAACAACGGGTAAACCAGATTCTCAAAAACTCGATAGACGTGTTGGAATATCTTTTAACAATTGCAACAGTGTCAAAACATTTATTTGATTTTTCTACAATCTATGCTACTCTTCCACATGATAACTTATAGTCAGTATACTCTGTGAATGAATACAGTACTTTTTCTGTACTAAAAATGATGAAAAAATATATTCATATTTGGTACTAGGTATAAAGATGGTGTCTATTTTACTAAACAAAACACAGATTCTAACAAAAATGGTAAAAAGGTGTCATTTTTATACTCCAGAAACATATTTGTAGAGTTCGGGAGAACAAGTGTTCAAGCAGCCAGTAGAGATACCCTTGGGTACTAATTGTGATAAACTTAAGCTGATTTTGTTTCTTTTTTCACAGGAAGCCAGTCTCTTTGAAAGGATAGTTCAGAAACAAGATATTAAGCTGGCAAAGTCCTTTAATTTCAGTTTCCGTTATTTTGGTGATGTTCTTTCACCGAACAGATAAAGGATAACCTTCATTTCATATACCCAAATGAACTCGAAATTGAATAGACCATTGATACACCATTATCAGCATCATACTTAGACTTATACATTTATATTGATAACTTTGGAGTTTACGACAAACGGGAAGATTTCGGATTTCTAAAAGTGAAGTCTAGTTTTTGAGCAGTACCTTTCCCACATCCCTGACATATGGCGTCCTCATTTTATAACTCATTCGCTTTTGTCGTACCTGTAGTTTTTGCAGCGATTTTGTCTTAAGATCGAAATTATTGTCTCAAAAACTTTTACACCAAGGTTATGCAAACACTGTTGCAACTATCACTAACCAAGGTTTACGGTCGTCAACACGAATTGATGGATCGTTGCAATGTTCTATTTCACAAATGAGAATAGACATCTTTGAGTAGATCCATCGTTTTTTTACCAAACTTACAAACACCGATTATGTCAAAACCGGATTGCTCATCGGTAGTGTGACGGGCGCCGTCATGTTTACCCTTGCAGACCACCTAATATTACCGTAAGTTTTTGGAGGGTTTCACACTGTTGGTGCTTTAGATTTGTGGCGTTCTTTTTCTTTTTTTGGTTCATTTGTTTGTCTTTGCAAGGTTGTCTCATGTGTTAAATATAGATTCGCCGTTTCAAAAACTAAAGCATTGTGGGTAGAGTGTACTCCAAAATATTTTGAGTGGTGGAGAACGTAAATAACGTAACGTCATTGGTCAAAAATCGATTGTTTGTACACCAAAATTTCAAATACAATCACAATACCCACAACTCTTCAGTTTCTGATTTATTGATTGATATGGGGTTTAACGTCACTTTCAGCAGTATTTCAGCTATGTCATGACGGTCAGTTTTAGTGGTGGAGGAAGCCGGAGTGCCCGGAGAGAACCACCGACCTTGGGCAGTAACTGACATACCTTATCACTTACGATTGTAAGTCGAGTGCACCCTTTTTTGTAATGTACAAAGTGGGGCATGAACTCACACCGCAGTGTTGATAGACTACAGTGGTTGTATAGATAGTAGAGTCACCTTAACCACTCGGTCACCTAGGCCCCTTTTCAGTTTCTGGAACAGCGAATTATCATGTTTTTTTTTAATTTTTGATTATAAATATTCCCCTTTTTCCCTCTTTGCTTCGGTATTCGTTTGCCGATGTATTCATTTCCTAATTAAAAAAACCTATGTATTAACTCAATTTATAGCACCACCATCATATGCCTAGCCCAAACGTGAATAATTCTAGCCCATTTAGAAAAAGTTCCAAATAGTGTTTTCAAGCTCCTCGTTTGATGTTAACCTGTAATAGACCAAATTAAGAGCACAACATGCGCATTCAAAAGAATAGTTATGATCGATACCGGACATATCAAATACAAAAGAATTTCAAAGAGGCTGAAGAGCATAAAATTTACAAAAAATACAGCACCATCACCATATGCCTAGCCCAAACGTGAATAATTCTAGCCCATTTAGAAAAAGTTCTGAATAGTGTTTTCACGCTCCTCGTTTGATATCGACCTGTAAGAGACCAATTAAGAGCACAACATGGGCATTCCAAAAATAGTTATGATCGATACCGGAAATATCCAATACAAAAGAATTCCAAATAGGCTGAAGAACATAAATTTATACAAAAAAGTGCTCACACAATGCCAAAGATCCAGCTACAGGCAGCGCCATATAAAGGGAGATGCGCATTACTTTCAAAATGTGTAAACATGTTTTTTATGGTTGATTAAAAATACTAGAATAAGTTTCATTCTAGTAACAAAATACTAAACCCCGTCTCCTATGTACCCTTTGAGTAACTTGGTCCAACATCGGTGGTATCCATCTGGTAACTTGCATATTCACTGGATAATTATGAATCTCCATACAACAAAGGATTCTGCTTCATCCTGTTTCAATTCCTTGTTTGGGTTCCTTTAGAAAAAAAAACTTTAATCAGATCCAAATTCGACTGATATTATTTACACTGTAGATTTCCAAACCATGCCAAACTATAATTTAACAGATTGTTCGATGTGCATTTAACAAAATATCGAGGTTACTGTTAATTTATTTTCTGCATATGCGCATCTCGACAACTTATGTCTCATCAGTGAAAATGCACATTTTACATTTCAACAATGTAGAGTCAAAATATATCGCGATTTCTAAAATGCTGCTAAAATTCCACTATTGTAGGGGTATGTGTCATGTGTTCTTAATTCGGAAACTGTTCCAAAATCGTGGGGATGTACTTCATGTGTGTTCTTTAGTTCATGTTACCATTTTGAGAACAATTGAACATAAGATTTGAAGTTTTGTGCAGAATGTGTGCTTTGTGTTTTCCCTTTTGCTATTTATAGAACCTTAGAACAGAATTAAGACTGAAATGTTTAATCATTGACTGTTTGATGATAGATTTGCTTTTTTTTAAATTTTCCTTCGCTTTTTCGTGTGATAGCCATTTAGTGAAGGTCTGCCTTGTTTAAATAGAGGTTGTTGTATCACACAGTGGGCCAATTGTTCACTGCAGCACACCTTAGCCGACAGGCCGGAAGACTCTTTCTGAAGTATCAAGTTCTTCGATTTTTGAATTTTTTTTTTTTTTGGCTTTTTAGTGTTAAATCAGTTTACTCTCTCATATTTGTGTGGTCACTTTACTAAATTATATATCACCTTTTCCTTTCGGCAGCAGAAAAGAAGAGCATCATTATTACCTTTCATGGCAATTACACATAAAGGTGTTTCGATAATTTATCTCACCATAGGCATAAACTCATCTGCGTTCACCTTTATTCGAATAAACCAAACCAGCTATTTGGTTGCACTCACTACGATGTTCAAACCCTCAAAACCAGCCACCATAGAACATAGTATACATTGTATATAAACACATATTATCGACAAAACAAAGGAACCTGTCAATGTACGTACATAACTCAAAAGGTACATTTTAGAAGAAAAGATGAAACAAGTGAATGGCCCATTTTTTATTGTTAATTCAGCATTTCTACCAGAAATGGTCATTATTTCCTTGTAGTTTGGGAATTTTACTGTACTTCTTATTTTTTTAATTGTTTCATGTCAAACACGAAAATAATAACCTTTTTTCGTTTCTGTCATATGTTCTAAAGTTATGAATAAAGAGAAACAAAATATATCTAAGTGATACGATATTCTTGAAGAGGACATACCGTCGCATATGATATGGTTTATTTTGACGATTCTAACAATTACACTTTTGACGTTTCAATGTTAACAGTCAAAGCTTAATTAGATTTTTACCTGTTTATTTTACCTGCGATTAGGTAGACCACAACAAATAGATCAAAGCACTGTAAATGTTTATGTTCTTATCATAGATGTAATATTCAATAAAATGATTTACCAACATAGTCAATATACACCTGTGCTAGACTATCGCATGTCATTCAAACTATTAGAGTAGTTGATCAATTACACCTTGACAAAGATTATCAGTTTTAGGATCAGTCCTTCTCTTAAAAGGTAACAAACCCTGTGGTCTTAAAGGTTCGTACAGTGTAAAACTATTTTGATCATTAGGGGATTTTCTGCTTTACGTAACATATAGGAAGTTACACATCAGATCAGAAAATACTTCAATATGCTTTAAAATAAGCTTAGTTAAATATGAAAGTACAAATATAATCCTATAAATGGATGATTGCATGTCATACTACATGCACAGTACCATACTATGTGGCATTAAGGCGTTTAGACAGATATATATTGTCTTAGGGTTCATACTACATGCACAGTACCATACTATGTGGCATTAAGGCGTTTAGAGAGAGAGATTGTCTCAGGGTTCATACTTCATGCACAGTACCATACTATGTGGCATTAAGGTGTTTAGAGAGAAAGAGACTGTCATAGGGTTCATACTACATGCACAGTAGCATACATTTTGGCGTAAAAAGAGAGATAAATTGTCTTATGGTAACCACAATCGTTATCTACTTTCTCCGTGACTGCCTTATCAATCAAGGCTTCAAAAAATTCCAAAAATTCCGTCTCATACGATCATTAACCCTTTCTTTCCTGATTACGGCTCCAGTCGTAGTTTGAATAAAACCTGCATTAATGTCCAGTAGGGTGCACCATAGATCTGAATTCAAATTCTTTTGTTTTATTTCTTCGGTCAAAAGTTTCCATAGAAATAGGTTATAATCACACGTTTCCTAGAAATTACGGCCATTAAACTGACGTTTGGCTTTAATAGACTTGAAATTCTCCGAAATGTATGGGGGTGGGTAACGGAAAACGAGATTTCAGACATGAAAGGAACCTGAATCTCAAAACATTTTAGCATTATATTACACATAGGTAAATAAAGGATGCAGAAATAATACACAAGAATGAAAAAAAATGCAATCTGGGGGTAACTTGGGCCCTACCAAGCTGAAAAATCACAAAATTTTCATAAACGTCTCTAGCCAGTGTTATGTTCGACCAATCGGTGTCACTAATCTAAAAGAGGTCACGTGATAATAATACTAGCTACTGATATGAAAGTTAGCGTACCTGACCTTACTTCATGACTTCCAGGTTGACTTTAAGAGGTAAAAATCGTCAAAAAATGCCTTTTTCTGCTGTGGGTGGGTGTTTTCCCTCCACCCCTCCCCATTTTCCTCCCATGCCGTCCTCTCCCAGATCGGCATACTTAACTTTATCTTATGGCAGGAGCAGCTTCAACTTACATTAACTCATTTGCATCTCATTTGCATTTATTTGCAAAGAACTGGCATGCCTGATTGTTGAAATTAGCCGCCGGTGGAAATGGGTTAAAAGAGTTCTTAAAACATCGGCAATTGAACAACTATGTTACAAGTAAAAATAACTGCGCGAGTAGACAACGGTCCGAAACATGACAACACAGATCCTTGAACTCTGTGGTCGTGGCTTTTTTACTACCTACGTACTTCATTGAAAATATATATTTTATTGCTTTTCTTCATGGTATAGTCGTCAAATAACGGTAATCACAAAATTACCGAACAGATAGGTCAAGAGCCGAAATCCAAAGGTCGGAATGACAAGGCAGTTGTAAAACTACTGGAAAAATGTCAACCTCAATGGTCATGACTTGGTACCAGCATTTACAAACCGATTTTCGTTAAATCTCTGACACCTGAATAGTTCGATTGGGTCTTAGTCTACGAAAGCGACCGGATGCGTTATCATTTGAAGAATTAGGAAATGCCACGTCGATTCAGAATACTCAGGTCCATATACGGGATCCGTAGACAATTTCAGAAAAAAAACTGTTCGTGGAAAAAAGAGCAGACTCGATGGAGTAGCATAGAAAATTTAATTTCTTTTCCTTATACACATCCACTTTTCCAGTAGCAACCAAGAGTAGTTGACCGGTCGTCCTACTTTCTTTCATGTTTTTTTTTTTTTAATTTTTAATGATTAACTGATAAAGCAGAAAAAAATATGCTCATGAGATGAAAAACCAATCCACCTATATTTTGCACTTTTAATGTTAAATGGGGCAAATGAAAACAGTTTCACCGTTACACATGCACCCTCTTTAACAATAAATTGAGAAATGACCTTTAATATGCCCAACTTATGTTAGTGTTTTGTTTTTGTGTTCTGATATTGTGGAGTCGCCATTATGTCATCGCAATTTGTTCATTTAAATCTTTTTGAGTATATTAATTTGCTTTCAGTAACACGTTGAAATATAGTATAGTCATCTATAAAGCAAATATATTTGACACTGACTATACAAAATAAATACGCATTCAGACAATTGCGTCATTTAGACAATGAAAATAATGAAGATTTTAGTTCAAAAACGTCTGATAGAATTCAAACAAAACCAAAATTTAATATTGATATTTTCTACACATTCACAAGCAGCATCATGGCATGATTTGAATTCCCAGAGCTGCATAAATGTTTAATTACACAGTGATTGGAAACTGAAAAAATCTCGCACTGTCTGTTGGCAATAAATATAATAGAAAAGAAAGTTCTTTATGGGAAATTTTCAGACAAGTTTTTGTGTGAGAGAACAATATAATTTATGATACACGATAGGTTTGCAAATAATCTGTATTTCAAGAGTTATTATTTCTTACGCGCAATTTGATTATATACATAATTTTCCAAGGAAGTTGAAATTTATTGAATCAAGGGTTAATCATGTAATCGATTTAATAATAGACTTCTTTTAATTCATCTTTTTTTTCAATGTTACGGGTCTCAGAGAGTTTCAAAGCAAAGTTTGAACACCTAATACATTAAAAGGTTATTATCTTATTAAATCACTATAACATTGTATCTTCCCTTTTAATGATTTTCTTGTAACACATTCTGTATCACTGTGTTAAAGAACTTACTAGTTTTTCATTTAGCTTTAGGCTAATTTTACTTCGTAAGGAGACTTATATGCCTGGGTTTCAAAGTAGTTTTCTAATAAAATTCGATAAAACGAAGCATAATTAACTTCACAAATATGAGACATATTTCAAATACATAATAAGAGAGACAAAGTCTCATATTTCGTATAGTTATCATATAAATGACCCATGTTAATTTGCCAAAATCCTGCTTTCAAGTTAAGTTAGATGAAGCATGCCCTAAGCTTTGGAAATGTTATTATTCCATCCATATGCATAGAAAATTCATATTTTTTTTTCGTCAATTCCAATTTCAGAAGTACTTTTCTATTTATTATGCAAAGCTCGAACAACTTTTACACTCATTAACAGAGCAAAACATTGAATTTGCAGTAATTTTAAGTTCTGTGTCGAAGGCTTTTTTTGACATTTATGTAGATAAAATCTAAACATTTGAATTACAAAAACTACTGGAACGGCTTGTATTTGATGACCAAACCAATGTATGTTAACAATGCCTAAAAGTGATTATTTAATTCAATCACAGTATCATAACGCTGTATCTTCCCTTTTAAAGATTTTCATGAAATCATACATTCGGTATCACAGAGTTACAGACCGGATTAGTTTTTCTTTATACCTAGTAAATTAAGCTAATTGTCAGTTATTTTGTGTATTAGCAAACACACATTTGTAGGCTTGTAGTTTTAAAGTATTGATAAATTTTTCTTTTTCGTTGTGAAAAGTTACCGAATGCAAACTTGTTCTGCATTATTTTGATTGCTCGCAAACGGAAAACTTCTATCCTTGTTGATAAGGTACTTGGTATGAGACTCCTGGGTATCAAAGCAGTTTTCTGATGAAATACAAGACAATTAACAAATATGAGATCTATTTTAACTATTAATAAATAAAAGTTATAAGGGAGACAAAATCTCAAATTCGAATAGTTATCATATTGATGACCCATGTTAATTTGCCAAAATCCTGTTTTCAAGTCAAGTTAGATAAAGCAAATTTATAGGGTTGGAAATGTTTTAATTTCATTCAAACGCATAGACAATTCATAGTTTTTTCCTTAATAACATTTTAAGAAATACTTTTTTATCATATGCAAATCTCAAACAATTTTACAGGGGAATACAAAAGCAAAACACTGAATGTTGCAGCAATTTCAAGTTTTGTTAAAGGTTTAATATAGATAAAATAAAAGCATTTGGATGACAAAAACTATTGAACGGCTTGTATTTGATGACCAAACCAACTTATGTTCACAATGCCTAAAGGTGTTTATTTAATTCAATCACAATGTGATGACACTGTATTTCCCTTTTAATTTTTTTTTTCATTTACAGAATGCATTATAGGTTTGTAGTTTCAGAATATTGATAAGTATTCCTTTTAAATGTAAAAAAATACCAAATGCAAACTTGTCTTACTGCGGTGTTGGTTGCTTGCAAACAGAAAACTTCTATCCTTGTTGAAAAGGACGTTCGTAGGAGACTCCTGGCTTTCAAAATAGTTTTCCGATAAAAATACAAGAAATACTTAGAATACATTATATAAAACTTATAATACATTAACTAAATAATAAAAGAGGCAGAGTTTCAAATTTAGTATTGACTCATGTCAATTTGCCAAAAACCCTGCATTCAAGTCAAGCTAGATGAAGCAAACTCTAAGCTATAGGAATATCATTATTTCATTCATACGCATCGAAAATTCATAGTTATGCCCCGTCCGCGAATGTGGAAATATAAAGGGCATATAGTGTTACCCTTGTCCGTCCTTCCATCCGTACGTCCGGTTAAGTTTTGCGTTAAGGTACATTTCTTGGAAACTGTAAGGTATAGAACATTGATAGTAGGTCAGTAGGTAGATCTTTGATAGTACTACACAGTTCACTTAGCAGTTTGACTCTTTGACCTACATTTTACGCTTCAGTTACTTTGGTTAAGTTTTGCATCAAAGTCCATTTCTCAACAACTACATGTATAAGACAATGCTGTTTCATCAAATTAATTGTCTTGATGAGTACTACGCAAATCATTGACAATTAGGTGGCTTTGACCTACATTTCATGCCTCAGTGACTTGTTAAGTTTTGCGTTAAAGTCCATTTCTCAACAACTACATGTTATAAGACATTGTTAATTTAAGACAGGAGTTTGTCTCTCCTGCAGTGTGGAGTCCGTAAAAAAAATTCCCCGTGAGAGAGATGTATGCTATATACATTACAGTTATGTATTCCTTGTTTTTGAGAGAATTTCTCATATGAATGCACTATCATTCTTTCAAATTTTGGCCTTTTTTTGTAATTCAAAATTGTTTTTGTGACCACCTGTGCCCACGTCTCATGATTTTTTTTCTGCCAAGTTTTCTTTCAATTGGCCCTGTGGTTGTTTGAATGTTGTGATCGTCCTCTACTAGTCTTTTTGTCGGGAAATTGATGACAGCGATTGTAAGAACACTGTGCCAGTTAAGTTTATGTTTGTTGACGATCCCGCATCCATGGATCAAAGGAGAAAAAGACATTGATGTAGCGTTGCTCAGCAATTAGCAATGAATACCGCTCAAACCGGTGCTAGGGGCTGTCTTGAACTTGCTATGAGGTATGAGTAATGCTCATTGTTGATGGCCTCATGGTGACTTCAAGATGAAGAACAACAATAACAGCGTTGTTCCATTGCTGTGTTTTACCATGTAGTTGTAGAGATTTTGTCTCATTTGCATTTACTCCATATCCCTTCATTGTTAATGATGTTTCATCAAATTAATTGTCTTGATGAGCACTACACAAATCATTGACAATTAGGTGGCTTTGACCTATATTTCACGCTTCAGTGACTTAGGTTAAGTTTTGTGTTAAAGTCCATTTCTCAATAACTTCACATTATCAGACAATAATGTTTCATCAAATTGATTTTCTTGATGATTACTACCCAAATTATTGACAATCAGGTGGCTTCAACCTACATTTTTTGGCTCATTGACTTTGGTTAACTTTTGGATTTAAGTCTGTTTTCCTATATTTTTTGTTTGAGTGACTTAGGCTATCTTTTGCGATAAATTTATTGGCCGGTATCCGTGGCTTACAGAAACATTTTCCAGTTTTTCATTAATTCCATTTTCAGGAATACTTTTTATGATCGTATGCAAAGCTCAAACAAACTTTTAGAGGAAAATACAAAAGCAAAATACAAATTTTGCATTGATTTTAAGTTCTGTCGAAGTATGTTTTGACAATTTATGTAGATAAAATCAAAACAGTTGGATGCCAAAAACTATTGTAAGCAAAAAAAAAACAAAAAAAAAAACGAATGATCACAAGGCTTTGTACTTCAAAAATATTCCTAAGTCATGTGAAATTTCTCAGATATATCTTTTATCCTTTTTCAAACCATCAGTTTGACTTTGTTTTTTAGTTTATAATTGCTCACTTTATATAATTATACATCAATCTAATACCAATGTATATTAATTTAGGGAAAAAGATAATGCAAATCCTCAAAATGCAAAATGCAAAAAAGAAGAAAAAAAAACACACACACACAAACTGCAAACAATCAAAACCATGTTGTGTTCGTATCCATTAATAGAGTTATTTTGAGTTTACTGCAGATTAAGAGTTTTTCATTTGTTTTTGCCTGTAAAAGTGGTTTGAGCTTTGCAAAATATAACAAAAAGTATTTCATAGAATTGGATTATTGAACAAAACTATGCATTTTTGTTTTTGTATGTAAAGCACATTATTACAGCTGATGCATCAAGAACTGGGCATTGATCACAATAAACCAGGTAATACTACATTGAAAAGAGTTTCATCTTAAAGAGTTTCATCTTACACAGATGAAATCCTCTCAAGATCACAGTTCATTCATGTCATCTTTGAATATTCAAACTACAAGTAGGAATCATGACATGACCTATCTGTATTGGATACCTAAATTACACAAAAAGCCATACAAGGAAATACACACCGCTAAATCTTTTATCATGTTAAACTACTGAACTGACTATGGAACAAACCAAGACTTTGTCTGCAGCCAAAGACAGGAATCAAGCATCCTGCGAGACTATCTATGCCGGAAGTGACATACATCACGTGTGGATACATAACGATTCAAACGATTTATTGGAAAATCTTAAATCTCGTTATTTTCTCAAATACATGTACGTTCCCTCAAAACATTTGATATTTCCACATGTTATACGACGCTTCCTCATCACAAACTAAAATTACGAAATGCAGGTATAAGTCACAAGGCTTTTGTCGATTACAAAATGTTGTATTAGGTTAAAAATCCAGTTTTTTTGTTCAATAACCAATGTTAAAGGGAAAGTATGTTACGATAAAAAACATGTGTGCTCTATCCTTGATATTTGTCATATTTGAAGGTGTTACTTATTAACAGCAAGTTGGTATACCAATATACATGATTTGTGAATTCTTCTAGTCGCAAACTTATTCTTATACTCGTACCCCTTCGGGACTGAATGTTTTCAGAGACTAGTGAAAGCTAATAAAAATGTTAATGGTGCATTACATGATACCCAACCATGTTTCAAAAAATAGGCATAACTCCAGATCCATGTGTATTTCTGAAGCCAAAATTATACAAGGCCTGTGTTTTATGGTAAACAACTTACATACCAAATTAGAAGACGGTATTTTATTTCATTCACAAGTTATCAGTCGGAATCACTAAAAAAAAAACACTAAAACTTGCAAAATTTCACTTTCGCTAAAAGAATTCCATCAATATATCAAAGATTTAGAGATCAAGGAAATAACAGAAACCACTATATCTACATCTTTTCGTGACTTACATCTAGACTTTGACGAAAATGGTCATCTCAGTGCTAAAATTTATGACAAAAGGGACGACTTTAATTTCAACAATATCAGTTTCCCGAAAATGGACAGTAATATTCGTACTTCTAATCCTTACGTACTGAATGTTTCACAGTTGATTCGTTACGCGAGAGCTAGCAGCATATTCATACTTTCTCATAAGGCATTATTGTCTCTGTGACCGCCTTATTAATCAAGTACATAAAAAACATTCCGTCACATACGACCATTAAAAAAGTTCTTTAAAGGACATCAGATTCCTGTGGAACAATTTAACGTTTCGGTCCGAATTGTCATTTAAGATTCATTTTTAACTCGTAAGCCGAAGGCGGGGAGTTGTTAAAATGACAAGAAAAAATCACGTGAGGCTTCAAGCCTATTAACAGCTCTAAAAGATGATATACGTGCTTCCGATAAATATAGTGCGCAAGTTTTTTTTTGAAAATCGTATACATTGTGTATTTAAGTTATATTTCTTCATTTTCTTGAGATGAATACGGTGTTGTTATATTAAATTGAAAACAATATGCATGTTTATCAAATTAATCGTTTTTTTTTTCATATTGCGTCTCGGATCAACGAGCCTGCCGCGCAGTAATTTGTCAAAGATGAAAATTACATTTGTTTACCTGTGATATGTGTATTGCATACATTTATAGCAATGAAATCGACATACATACGAAATCACACAATCCGATTATTTTCACGTATTACGGAATAACTAAATACATGCAGACGTATGCAGCAGTTCTTTGGATGACTACTACGTGTAGATTTTCAGGGCTTTCGAGTTTTAGCTCCATCGGAGCTTTGATTACTTAGTACTGGGATAAGCATTTCCTTTTACCCTCCACTACCTTTCAATAGCAATTACTGTTGAGTTGCTATCGGACACTTCCACAATGGAAGGGAAAACCGGTTTAATCCACCATTTCTTTTGATATGTCTGTACCTGGTCAGTACCATTGTGGTTGACAATTTTTCGGTGGAAGAGCACCTGATTGGTCTTCCTGTCATTTGAATTTCTGCTCTTGACAGTTCGTTCGGTATATTTGTTATTACCAAAATTCTGTATTAAATATTCTTTTCATAATTTTTCAGTATTTATGGTGCCATTCATATATTTGATTATATCCAAACATTCAGATTTATTAAAGAAATGGTAGATTTTTTCAATTTATTTTATTTTATTATCTGTTTGAATTCATGTGATGCACAATAAGTTGTTTCTCCTGTCAAAGACTTACACCCGTAGCAGTTAGTAGAATAATTTCTTTACATTTGCATTATTAAAATGCAGCAGTAATGACTTGCATCAAAGAAATACTTGCTATACGGAATCTAAACGCTTGCATGAATGACAAGGATACCACGAACGATAAAAGCAAAAAGGTATCTCTTGGAGATCTCAGATATTGAAAAATGGTAGCAGTTACTGATTGAGGACGTATTTAAAGTTCTCTGATTAGTACCAGTTACTGTCATTATTCATTTAAACTACATTGACAGGCATCTTCGTACTTTTATGTTCATTTTTCTGACTTCTCAATACATTGATTTTTCATGTTTATACACTGTTGACTTTAAATTTAATTTGTAATAAAGTAGATCTTCCCTTATTCCATTCGATCATAATATAATATTACAAAAGAGTTGTAACTTATAAAGAATAATTGATGTTAGTTTTTGATAAATAACATATGTCAGAAGCCTTTTGTAAATTTTTATTTTTCTTTCAAATCTTTTAATTATTTCAAATTTTGAAGTCTTTTTGCGAAACAAGATCAAAGCAATTTAAAGTAATAGGCCTTTACGAAAACATGATATCATCAATCTTTGTGATATATCTATCGAGATATTTTTTCATGCTTATTCCTGCTATTATGAGTAATATTTCATAGTTTTGACTATGTTATTTGACAAGGGGGTGACAGGAAATTCATTTCATTATCATTTTCAGAAATGTACATTATGTAACATACAAAAATTCAGAAAGT
Source organism: Modiolus philippinarum (assembly GCA_002080025.1). Classification (NCBI taxonomy): domain Eukaryota; kingdom Metazoa; phylum Mollusca; class Bivalvia; order Mytilida; family Modiolidae; genus Modiolus; species Modiolus philippinarum. Next base: position 40,601 of record MJUU01046906.1, on the reverse strand, counting down.
TCTTTATAGATCTACATGGTAGTTCTTTTAAATATAACAAGGCGATAAAGGTCTTTTGGGTGGAAGGAAGCTCTAGTTAGTTATGCTGACACCCCTTGTGCCGTAAGAGCAAGACCGAGGTGGATGGGTGCAATCCAAAACTAGCAACACGTGCATGTAAACAAATCAATTAATAATAAGCTTTAAATTATTTTTTTGCAATTAACGTCTTTACTGTAATACGAAACTAGGAGGACCTTGATATGGTTTAAAGAAGTGATTGTCTTTAATCATGGAGGAATATGCGTTTGAAAAAGATGACACTATATATAAAGATTTAAAGTTATGATTATGTATAGTTAATAGTTTATCATTTATAAAAGAAAACAATACTTAATATGGAAACAAAAGACTTTAACGCATTTGAGAGCAAGTTAAAATAGATGAAAAATATAGATATAGGTAACGGGCACTAGTTTGGTGCATCGATGCATAGTAGATGTCGCTTGTCTAAAACCAATTGGGTACAAAATTGGACTTTGTTGTGTGGTCTTTGGGGTTATGATTTAAATATCATTGATGACAAAAGAAGATCATTTTTTGGTGTCAGATAACCAACTTTAAAAAAGCAGCAAAGGAAATATGTTTACCGATAACGTTGACATAAGTTATTAAACAGACAAGAGACTGTCATATTCAACGTCATAAAGAGTCTTGAAAAGTCACTTCAAAGGAAACTGTAATAATAACCAAAGTATGGAAATATGTTGCAAGTGAATAAATATAAAGAACTCATGATTTGAAGATAGTCAAGATAAAAGTAAATTTTTCTTTACGAGAGGTTTCGAAGGATACTTTCGGAAGTATACACTGTTAAACATGCAGTTATATTGATACTGTTGAAACATTTTGCTTGCCACTAATGAGCAAACAGTGTATTTACCGATAAGAAACCATATTATTTCAAATATCATGCAAGCCTTTTAATATTTTCCCTTTTATTTGTCTAAATAGTATTAATATATTAATTTTACTACTAATTAGTCTATATTTGTGTTTTGTTGAACACAGGGAGTTAATTCAAATACTTTAATAAAAATTATGTTGGCATTAATCAAATAAAATATCATAATGTGTGTGGGTCGTAAACTGTGGTTTAAATAGACGCTATAAATCATTTTAAGCGAATTGGGATATTTAAGAATAAATAAGTTTCTAAGTTTCTACTAGTCTCCTTTATGAGGACCTGTTATGATACTTGGGAGATGGTGATAGTGTTGATCAATACGTAATGAAAGTATGGAGAAAATGCACATGAGACTTAGTCTCTACAAATACATGGTGAAACATAACAGAGGAACAACGCTTTTATTGATGTTCTTCATCTTGAAGTCACCAAAAATCAACTTTTACTGAATTTTACCATTTAGCAAAATTGGCTAGCATTGGGACTTTAAGTCTCCTCATTTCACGATAAGATTGCAATTTGAAACGTCTTCCCTGTACAGATGACGTCTGAGGAGAAAAATTTTTATTTTTAGCTGTGACGTCATACCTTTTATAAAATGCAACTTTGTAGCCGAAAGTTTCAAATTCCTAAAGCATTGTGTATAGAGGATACACCAGAATGTTTTGATTGGCGAAGAGCGTAAATAACGGAACGACATTGGCTGAAAATCGATCGTCGTACACCAAAATTTGAAATACAATTTCTGAACTCACCATTTTTGTTTATCAAACCGTGAATTGAACTAGACTCTCCTACTCTATGTTGTATCAACTAGTAATCGTGACAAGGTGCCATTCAAAAATATACCAGTGATCCAAATATCATTCCTGTTGTGTGATTCGGAAATAGACTACGTTTTGATACCGTGGTTATTTTGGACTCATTTCCAGCCATCTTTTGATGTCATCAGAACTCATTCGTTAATGTAGTATCACAGAAAAAAAAGATTTATTTTGAAACTGTATTTTTGTTTTGTTTTTGTCGTTTTGTTAATTGCGTACATCTCGTCCAATATTTCCAAACTTCCATATGTATAAATAAATTGTATCCGAAAGTTAAATTTTGCAAAAAATATGACGTCATAATAGAAAATTAAACGTCATAATCCGCTGACGGCATATTTTGGCTAGAAACATTTTGGAATTACAAACAATAGACCATATCCTTGTTCTGGTATTTAGATATACTAGTCGTTGTTTGCCAGCCCTACGTCACAAACATGTCAGTCCCATGTGACCAAGAATATACTTCAAAAACATAATTTTATAACGTTTAAGGTTCTATGACGTGACGTGACGTTTTAAACCGCGACGTGTTGAAAATAAGTCTGGTAAATCCTAATATCAGAGTTCGAGCATAGTCTTTAGTCTATCGTAAATTCTCGGTGTAATGTAACAAGAGTTGCAGGGCCTATCAAAAGCTTATTAATCTCTTAATGCATGTACTTTACGTCAAAACGTTATCTCAGAGCGGATTAATCGGATTTTTTTCTTCGTGGTGTGAACCAATAATTGGGGCACTTAAAAAGGAGACATTCACAATTGCATAAAGAAACTAGAACATTGTATAAGGAAATAGGGGTAATTTATTCATAACAGAATTATAAAGTCAAAATAACAGTAAACACCTACAATTACCGAAAATTACAATGACGGGCCTCAACCAACAAGAGAACTACACTAGAAAAAGCATAACATACTAAAGCCAAACATAAATAACGATAGGAACTCGGGATAGCCGGACTTTGTACCGGCACTAGCAAAATCCAGCGATAGGGTTAAAAAATAAAACCACATGACCACTTTCCATTTTGGTCAATTAACTCCCCTGCTTAAAGTTTAACTTCGAAAGAAAATTGGGATAAATTCAGTCTGAAGAAGGACTTCCAGTTACAGGAAAACTTAGGCATACCTGCCAACTTTTAAAAATGCTGATAGGAGTTTTGACGCGTGAATCATCGTTAGTCATACCATGAAACCAACAAAGTCACTGTTGTTTTAAGCACATCCATGATGCAATATTGCAATGACTATAATGTTAAACAAGGAAAAAAAATCTCTCTGAAAATTTCAGATTTGATGCTCTTTCGGGAAAGAAGGTTAGCATGTAAAAGGTATGATTGGAATTATAAGAAGGTTAGTATTATAAGAAGGTTAGTATGTATAAGGTGTGATTAGAATTATATATTTTCAATTTAATTTGGTGGTAAATTTTCATGAGTAAGTTTGAATAGGATAATTAACAGTCATATGCTGACAAATTTGTTTCACATTTGATTTTTAGTATGTTCTTTGATGTTATTTTTTCTCGAAAACTTGAATGATAGCAATAGAATATTTTAAGTAGATCAATTTTTACAATAATGAACTATCGGGGCAAGATAAGAGTTCTCCTGTACAAATACCAATGCTTGTTTAACTCCCTAAAATAGCATCACACCAAATGAGCTTTGAATGGCAATTGTTTTTATATTGTAACAGGTGACGTTGTGTTCTGTTTCCTCTGTAGATCAAGGGTAATGTTAGAGTTTTGACACATGTTACCCAATCTACAAAAATGTCAGTAAACAAAACGATTTTTCAAAACTTCAAAGTTATAGTTTATCGAGTGAAACAAAACGTTTATTTGAATTAACAGAGAAAAGATATTTCTGTGCATTTGTTGACCCATTTGATCTTTTTGCAATTGAGCGCATTTCTATTATATCGTTTACCCGATAATTATTGCTGAGGATGAAGCCGTAAACCGGAAATGGTTTTGAAATATCTTGTTATTTATTATTCATAGATTTATCCGTGGATAAACTAATCTAAAAGTCTGTAAATGTAACAAAAGTAACCAGAGGCCCTCATCGCAGTTGCCTACTAATATTACACAATAAGGCAGAATACATCGGCAAACGAATACCGAAGCAAGAACGAGGAATTGGGGAATTCTAAAGTCATGAATCCAAAATCACGGCAATTCATATCCAACACGAATTGAGACAGTATGACAAAGATAAAACAAATAGACAGAAAATGAAGAAGAAACGCCACATAACTAAAGCACTAGCAGTGTGAACGCCTACAACAACTGAGGTATCATCACGTGCTCCGGAAGGGTAAGCATGAACTGCTCCACGCGTGGCAACCGTCACACTGCCGGTGAAAAGTCCGATTTTGTCACGGGCGGTGTTAGTCAGTCAGGTAATAAATTCTGGATCTACCCAAAGATATTGATTCTCATTTGTGAAATAGAAACATTGAAACGGTCTGTCAAATCGTGGTGACGACCGTAAGGTGTTAGTCAGTCAGGTAATAGATTCTCATTTGTGAAATAGAAACATTGAAACGGTCTGTCAAATCGTGGTGACGACCGTAAAATGAACTCGTGTTATATATTCATCTTGCTTATCTGGATTACACTTCCACATAAAAGTAAATAATTATTTAGGAATAAGAATGTTCAAGAACAAATAAAAACAAAAAAAAAACGATCAAAAGAGATATATTACCGCATAAATGTTAGCGAAAACTGGGAGTATCACTTAGTCACTATGACTATTATTTACCCTTTTCGATACTTTTATGAAAATTAATGGTCAAGATTCATGCGACTTTCAGCAATCTCAGAACTTTCAGTGCTTGTCTATGTTATGTCTGCTTTCGAGTTTTCTTTCTTTTTTTCAGGCCGACTTGTATCAAACAAAATAAATAGAGCTCTTCTTTAAACGAAGCAGGAAAGATCTACTTGGATTTTTCTATCATCGTTTCAAATTAAAAAAAAATGTTTCTGACTAGAAAATTTATCTTTTTTGTAAATCATGTATTTTATTTCAGTTTAAGAATACAGTCAAACTTGCCCTAACGGTCACTTGAAAAAAGCGGTCACTTCCCCGATGTGGCCATATTCCCCAACAGTTTTCCCTATATAGTTTAACCGGAATTAATGACCACCTATAAAATGCGGCCAGCGGCCACCTAAATTCGAACCAAAGACCTTATTGTCCTTTTTTAAGCGGCCAAGTGTCAGTACTCAGCAGTAAGAGAAACATACAAATCTTACCTATTTGTTGGCCGTTTTCACCTGTATCGCACAAGTAATGGATGGAAAACGCATTTTCAATGTGTCCTTTATGAATACTTGTTACTCTGCTGATGGCACAACGCTCATATCATTTTATTTCAAGCCAATTCTTTGCAATAAAGATCGATGGTGATAGGGACAACACTACGACGCCATTTTGGCACCTTGAATAACATGTAAACAAATCAAAGAAAGACAACTCTAATAAATTGCAAAGAACGACAACTCTTGATCATCAAGGCAATGATAATAATTGTAGAATTTCAGGCAGAAAATGTGCACATAGAAAGGTATTACAAAACATACATGCATAAGCAAAATATTTCCTGTCACTATTTTACCTCTTCCCACCAAAAGAAATAAAAAAAAACCTGAGAATAAATTTAAAGTAAAGAGATGAATTTTGACTGAGAAATACCTGCTGAATGAAAAGGATACATTTTCTTCTGTTTTAAACCACATTGTCTCTGGTTTGAAAAAGTAATGCCTATTGCATTAGACCTTACCTATGTCTCTGCAATTTTAATTTGTCATCTAAAATTTCTACAAATATAAGAAAATGAAATAAATACGAAAAAAAAAAATAAACTTCAATAATTTATTCCAAGATGTTGATAAGAAAGCATTTGTATTAAACAGATAATAGAACACTTTCACCAATGTGGTTGCTTATATTAGAACAGTTATGATTGACATTCCACCTTCAAAAATATTGAACCTTGAATAAGAGGTCACCTTTATTAAGCAGCCAGTTTTCAAATTGCCGTGACCGGCTGCTTAAATCAAGTTTGACTGTACTGTTAACGTTGCAGTTTGATTATAAAGTTTACAATTAGTGCCTTAATTGAGGTTAAAGTGGACTATGATAGGTGCCTATCATTTTGGATGAATAAAATATAAATCACTGGATTTTCTTCAACACTTTTATATTGATTACTAGTAATAAAGAATTGATAAAAACGTTTTCAAAAATTTATTTCCGTCCTTTCATGCATCTCCCCAGAAGAAAGGCTCAAAGTTAATGGATTCTGAAAACATCCTCCCTCTATTTTAGTAATGAATTTACCTATAAACGTCATCACTAAAATTTAGAATGAGAGATCTAAACAGGTATTTGCCAGATTTTGTTTACATGAACCAATGCGATGGTAAAATACCCGACTACCGTATAAACTAAATATACAGAATCGATTTTGTATGATTCTACAATACTGAGGTACACTGATCCCTGCAAGTGCCTCGGCAGTGTTTTCAAAATAACATTACTCACCAAATTGAACAAAAGGGTGTGGTATATACAATTTATTATACTTTAGAAGATTTTTCCTTTACAAAACATTAATTTGACAATTCAATCTATCATATGTAAGATTTTCATTAAAGCTGCCAGGGTAACATTCACTAAAATTGTCATATGACTGAGAGGGTAACAATTTTTGCACTGTTACCTTCTGTTCATGGTCCATTTATTTCAATAAATGATTGAATTCAAAGTAACAGTCAGTATAATAAAGACCTATATATGCTTTGCATCGGTTGACAATGTTTTCTCGGGGTAACAATCTGCTCTGTCACCCTCCCAGCCATATATTATTTATATAATATACCACACCCTTTTTTCTTGGCAAAGGTTTATTTTTTTGGATGATGGAAATAAACATCTTTTAAATCAATTATTTCACATTTCCCCTTCAAGAATAACCCTTTGGCTATCTTTTGATACAGAAACTGTTTCAGCTCCGAGTATTTTTTACCTTTAAATGATATCTTAATTTATGTTTACCAGGTTATTAACTCGAAAGTTGTAGGCCGAGAGTTGTTAAAACCATCCGAGAAAGTCACGTGAGGCTTCAGGCCTATTAACGTATGTGAAAAGCTACATGCTTCCGATCAAAATATAGTGCGTAAATTTCTTTAAAATCCTTTTTTTGTAAGTCGAATTTTGACGTTGTTGTTATAAAGAATTGATATTGACATACAGTAGATAAAAATTCACAGTATTTACGTCCCTGTCTCTTGGAATAAATCCAGTAATACTGTCGCGTAGAACTTTGTCAAGATGAAAATAACGTTTTTTTTTGTATTGCATATTTATAGCAATGGAATCGACATGCGTACGAAATCACACAATCCGATTATTTTCACGTATTAGGGAACAACTTAATATATAACTTGTACCTTCTGTTCGTGTTTATCGAATCAGTTCTCAAATCGGCGATGTATTTGATTACCTCGATTGGCTATTTAGTACATGATTTGAACTGGACACCAATACGAAAATCATCCATTTCGATCATCTTCACGTGATTACGTAGTTGCCTGTGATTTTTTTTATTCACTCTGATAAATTGTACTTTCTGTTCTCCTTGATCAAATCAGTTCTCTAAGGCCAATAAAACATTAATTCGTTATTTTCTATGCAGCAGTTCTTTGGATGACTACGAAGTTTTGCCACGTGTAGATTTTCAGGGCTTTCGAGTTTCAGCTCCATTGGAGCTTTGATTTTTTGTGTTGGCTGTGAACAAATTATAAACAAAGCAACCCCGTTGTTAATTATTAGGGACCGACCATTTAACTTGAAAAGGGGGGCTATGGTTTTTTTCTAACAAATATTTTGGAGCTGATTTTATGAAAAAAAAATATTTTGGCTGCGAAAATGATGAAAAACATTTCTGAAGGAGGCTTTCTGCCAAAAAACAAATGTTAATTTTGAAAAAAAAATATTTTGTTGATACACGTGCAAAAAATAAATAATTTTTTTCCCGCAAAGACCGAACAAAATGTTCTGTCCAGGAAAAAAAAACACCCCCCCCCTTTTCAGGTTAAATGGTCGGTCCCTTACTTTGGAGATGTTGTTGTCATGGTACCAAATGCATCGTTCCTATGTTATTTATACACGAACAAGCCTACTATCCAATCGTTACACCTACCCATTTCTCCCCTTTTCCAGTGGCAATCAAAAGTCGTTACCCCGGTTGTCCCTTCCAACTTTATTTCATTCTTCTTTTACTTACAATTTTTTGAAATGATTAACTTGTTCTCGTCCTGATATAGCTGAAATATTGCTCATTGGACGTTAAACTCTAACTAATCAATCAATGAATCAATCCAACCGTTACTGTGCACAATTTAGAGAAAGCGTATTTTTAAAATATGACTGATAGAGTAGACACCCATCTTATTTGCATGTTTAGAGGGGATATGATTTCACACAATGACTCTTCCGACTGTTTTATGATACATGTAAAACATTTGTGGTGCAATTTTCAGAAAACTTATCGTTTTGTGACATCTCCGAACGACTGCTAGCTTCGAACCCATTACGTTATCCGTTTGTCGTGTACCTGTATGAATGACTATGGTGGCTTATATATATAATAACGAAAAAAATGACAAAAATCAATTTGGTGTAAAATAATAAAATTTCGTGCCATTTTGATATCAATTATCATATGCGTGTTTAAATATTTTATATTACGGATATAAATTTGCACTTTCTTCGTCTGAAGTACCAAATATGCAGGTTTTTATTAATCATATTAATAACGATTTCCCTCTCAATATATCTGACCTGCTTTGAAATATTGTATAATATAGATTTATCAGTCAAATCTATGAAATATTTGCCGGTGTTTTGATAATTCGAAACTGTTCATATATGAACTCAAATACTTTCCATTGTATTTCCCATTTGATTATATAATAAAACATATTGGATTGCCCTAAAGTCATGTCGACTGCATGAAATGCTTAATTGAAGGTCACAAGTGCAGTTGCATATACTTGATTGCACGCGCTGTTGTTCGTTTAAGCAGACGATATGAGGTACAGTTGAAATATGAAGGATGCAGAGATGATATCGTGCTAGCACTCGTCACCCAAGCTTTTCATAAAAAATATTCTCTCTGATATAATCAAAATTTCATCTTCAATTCAGAGATAATCTTCGAGTTTACTAGTCATCATGGGACTTGATAGTATTTCTCACGCAAACTTTACTATAATTGCATTATTGAATTAATATATAAAAACATTGTAGATTATTATCGCTGATATTTATATTATAACTTGTAATTAAGCCAGTCTTTGAAGTTGTCTTTCACTAGATCCACGAAGGAAATGGAAAATGGAAAAAATATGCAGATCATGTTTTCCTTGCAATTTAAAGCAATTGACCTTCCAATAATAAGATTATTTCAATGACTTTTCTCTTCTTCCTTCATCGCGTTTTAAACAAAGTAAATTACTTTATATGTTTTCATATCATCTCTTGTTTCATGCATGTTATTGCAATTTTAATATGTGTAAAATTAAATAGTGTCTGGTCGTTTCGGTTCGTAAAAATGAGTAAAATCAGGCTTATATTTTACACATTAAAAGGTTGTTAACTATAATTAAATAGTTTGGGTTGTTGCTAATGTTGCAGGAAGAGAACGCATAGTTTTGTAGGTAATATAAAAATGCTTTCAAAGATAAACTATATATCGGCTTTCTTTTTCCCTATACGTACAAACCTTTTTGCTTCCAAAGATGTACTAAGTTTTTGTTTTCCAAGACGCTCAAATTGCTTCCTGTTTCCATAGACGTATAGACCACTTTTTGTATCCGACGTACTAACAGTTTTCTGTTTCCATAGATGTTCAGACAGCTTTCCGTATGCAAAGACGTACGAACAGCTTTCTGTTACCCTAGACGTACAAACAGCTTTCTGGTTTCCTGGACGTACAAGCAGCTTTCTGTTACCATACATGTACAAACAACTTTCCATTTCTAACGACGAACAGACCGCTTTCTGTTTTTGCCTAAATAAACGGACAAACAGCTTTCTGTTTAATAAAACATACAAACAGTTTTCTGTTTTATAAAACACACAAACAGCTTTCTGTTTCTCTTTAAATATCAAATTATTTACGGTTCACGCATGATTCTCATAACGTACAAACGGATTTCTGTGTGTCCAAACGGACAAACGCTTTCTATTTGTCTAAACGGACAAACGCTTTCTTTTTGTCTAAACGGACAAACTCTTTCTGTTTGCCTAAACGGACAAGCGCTTTCTGTTTACCTAAAGGGTCAAACGCTTTCTGTTTGCCTAAACGGACAATCGGTTTTCTGTTTTACAGGGCGTAGAAACGGCTTTCTCACCGTTCATTGAAGATCTTATTGTGGCCTTGAGTTGTTATTACTCCCCTTTGGGTCGTTGTCTCTTTGACATATTCCCCGTTTCCCTTCTTTTTCTATACTGTTCCGGGAACGTATACAAACGACTTTCTTTTTTCCAGTGTTCACTAAAAGATATCCAAACAATTCTGTTTCCTAAAAAGCCTAAACAATTTTCTGTGAAACAGCTCGAATTTTCAGGTAACAAGTATCGTCATGAAGGAAATAGCACCCCATTGCTTGTTAAAACGTCAGAAGTAAATGATAGCTGGAGTTACCAAAATCAGATGTTGAATCCGTCTTTCACAAATATTTTACAAGCACAAGTGCAAGACATATGAAGGTAACAATAAAAGTATTTACTACGCAAATAGGGCCTATAAGTCTCGTCATGTGACACAGAGATTTTACAATAAAATTTCAATTCGAAAGCGTTTCCCGCTAAAACATGACGTCGGAAGATTATAGCGGTTTTGGTTTTTGGTTTGAAACGTCATATATTTTTTCCAAAAATGCAACTTCCGGGTACAATTTATATGTTCGGGAAAGTTCCAAAATTGAACGAGACTTACAGATCCTATTGATTATCAACATACAGTACTTTTAGTGATCATATCACAGCCTTCTTGGCGCGCGTTATTTACTTCATAATGTCTCCAAAGGATTTCTTCATTAGAACCATTGTTTTTAACATTGACCTTTTAGTATATTCACGTTTACAGCATACTGACAAAGTTTTCATATTAATTATATCGCATTATGTATCATTTAAAAAAATGCTGGTGTTTATCGAAACTGATCAGTGAATGACATGTTTCAAATTCTTACATTTTTTCCCGACATTCTTAAGCTTTATCCATTTAAAACATGATTAAATATTTTTTTGCATTTAGACATGTATTTTCAATAATAGAATATCTTAACACGTTTGCACAGATTCAAGTTTTTTCGTCTTCTTTCTTTTTGTTAAAATTCATTTATAAAGACCAACCAATACAAAATAAAGCAAAACCCTTTTCCTGGATAATTTTTAATTTTGATGCATATTTAGGTCTTTATAAAATCTAAACAGACGTTTATAGGCTTAATTCTTGTTGAATTTGTTGCAATGCTATTACGCCATGTCAGTGGCCAATGATAAAAGCACCTTGATAAAAAAAAGTATATACAGGAAAGTCTCAATTGTTTGTTATCTGACAGTAAATTTTGATCTGTAAACTTCCTCTCTTGTAATAATATATCATAATTTTTTTTAAGATGATTTATTTAATGGTCAGTTTAGTGAAATTAATGTCTCTTATCAATATCATTTATTTGTACGCACTCAGATAAACATTTACGCCTTGTTAATTTCAATGAAATTTCGTTTCACAAATCAAAATGTGAATCTCTAAGCGACCCATAACATGCACATCTTTGTCGCAAAATCTAGTTGTTATGTTTAAAATCACCCATTAACGCAATCATATCTAGAGATATAGATGAAATATGGGTAAAATATACTCTTTTAATAATTTAATCTTTATCTTATCTGTCCGTGATTCTTTTATCATTCACGCTTTTCCAAAAATAAGAAGGAAAGACAAAGCGACCATTGTTGCCTTACATATGGTTTATGGTTTTTAATCTTTGACGTATAGCCACGGACACAAATATGAAATTCTACACAGTTAAATAATCCCGTTGAAGCTGGCAATTGAAGCGTAAGATATATTTTAATGGTTTTATCATTTTTAGTACTGAGATATTTTATTATAATTGCATTTTTTTATTTCATTCTTACGTATTATATATCAGCTCCAAATTTGTTTTATTCGTTTCAACACGAAAATCCGTACAGTGTCATATTTACATCTAATTTTAAAGTCAAATACGGACAATAAACCAAATCAGAAATGCACCTTTCAACATTGGGTGTTTATATGATGAGCAATAAATAATGAAAAAATAAGTATCTTGTATCTTATGATAATATTATTTTTGCTACATTTTTTGGTGATGGTGACTCTGCATTTTAAGCATGAGATATGAAACAGACAAAATGGCAAAACTGTCACTGAATACCGATCGATCCATGATCGCCAACTTTTAATCCTCCCTAGTAGTCTAAGAACGCAAAACTGTATACCTCTTTTAAACTATAGAAGTGTGTTTTAGAAATACAGTTTCAATAACGAGAACGAGTTGATTATGAAATTTCTCACATCGAGTTAAATAAATTTTGCACATGTTTGAAAGCGAGGCTTGCCGAGCTTTTAAACATTTCAAAATTTATTTAACGAGATGTGAGAACTTTCATAATCAACGTGTTTAAGTTGTGGAAATGGTTTCTCTAATGACTGGATGAAAAACACCGAGGATGGCATTCCGAATAAATTTGGCGGGAAATTTCACGCAACTTGTTCTCCTCTCTATATGTTTCCACACTGTTCAGGAAATGTGAAAACTGGATAGAAATCAGAGAAAAACGAATGTCTCCCCCAAACTAAATTTATCAAAATTCTGTCAGAAAGGCGCATAACTCCAACACAAATTGGCCGATCTATCCGGCCAGATATCATAGACAACTAGGCATGACAGTCAACAATCCTGTAAAGTTTGGTAGAAATCCGGTGGAAAATGTAGGAGAATGAACGTCCACCGTACTTTGTGACGGACGAACGCACGGACAGTCTGACGATAGACGGAAAAGACAAAAACAATATGTCTCCCATTGAAAGGGGGAAACATAATTATTTCTGGAGATTTTTTTTGTCAGTCAAGACTGTTGAATTATTTGCAATGGCCGAAGTTCAGGGTCGATATTATGACGTTACCTTCAGAAATTTCAAAAACAGATACACATGCAATGAAACTAAAATTGATAATGTCAAAATGGTCATATGCAGAAACTAAATTTTAAAGGTACTTCGGTTGTTAGTGATGTATTCTATTTAATATTAATGAATTATGTATCAAGTTCAGAATTATTCAACTTTTTTAACGCGGGCACTATAGGATGCACTGAATTAAGACAAGAAAGTACATATAGAGAGGCAAAAAATGTTATGTTGATATAATACAAGATTACTTATCTCAAATCTTTAATTTTATAAAAACGTCGGAAGCTGTTTTCAAAGAAGCGTAAAAATTGATATCATGCCGTGGAAACGTTGAAAAATTGACATCAAACTTTTACTACTTCGTTACGAACTTTGCAAAAAAGGTTAATTTTCAAACTGATATCAAAATCCAGAAATGAAGAAGGCGCTATAACGTTAGATATGAAACTCTGACATATTCCGTAAATATCACTAAATTATCTTGATAAAATTATTTAATTGTTGTTCATCGGTAATGGTGCAGAACGAGAAATTTAAAACAAGCATCTGTATTTTGAAACGGTGAAGGAAATGAAATGATAGAGATACGAGTAATTTAATTTTCTGTTAAAAAATTAGAATTTCGCTGATCCTTGTGATAAATGCTCACGATGTATGTCTAAAAAGAAGTGAAATATAAAACAGAATTAGGTTACTTGATTGACAGGTGGAAACTTACTCATTGTACTTTTCTTTTCTGTTTAGTATACATTGTGTTTGAAAAATTATTCAGTACAATAAAAAAGTGAAATTATTAATAAATGGAAAAATAAATAAATAAAATGAAATTAAAAAAAAAAAAACTACGAGATCATCATTGTTTATAGCGAGATACAACATAGTTGTCAGATTAATTTGTAGTTTAGTTATATTGCGGTTTAATCACTTTATGTTTTCCATAATTTGAACCGAGCAATAGCGAGAGTTAAAATAAAGATATAGAGTGTTTACACTTGATAAAATAAGAAATTATTCATCTTTTCCATGGGTTACTTCGATTATAATGCTGTTACCCATGTGTTTACTCTTCTGGACTGCAATTGGGAGCAAAACAACGGCAGTAGAATACCGAAGGAACAAAGCACAAGATTACACAAATCAAAGTCCAGAGACAAGGCAAAAGCAAGAACACCAAAAGACGGAAGACCAAAGACACCACATGCCCACAAAACACACAGCACCCGTCACACTGTCAGTGAGGCATATGTTTTGAAAGATCTGTTATATTACTGGTTGGTTATTGTCATTTTCTAACCCTGAGACAAAGCCAATTGAGAGCCATGGTACATGTAACTTCGCTAACCCTCAAACAGTACCAAGGTTGAATTTTGAAAAGCTTTTGTAATCACTTTAGTATTCACATATGGACAAGGACAAATCGGTACCACAAACATCAATGACGAAGACAAAACTAAACTTTAACAAGACAACACAAAAAACTAAAGCACTGACAGTGTGAACTCCCTTAAAAACCGAGAGCGACATTAGGTGGTGCGGAAGGGTAAGCATGTCCTGCTCTGTGCACAGCACCCGTCACACTGTCAGTGGGTCAATTCAGGGTAAAGTCTAAACCGGTAATGTCAAATCAGGGAAGACGCAAAACGTTTTGTTACGAAGTGGAAACCTCGTGTAAATTAATCTATATGTTCTCTCATCAGTTTTTTTAACATCTTTGAGTTTTGATCTTCCAAATGTTTAGATTTTATCTGCACTGAAGAGACAAAATTTGTCGAAATGCGCATATGCAGAAATTAAATTCACAGTAACTTTAATTCGGTATTTAGTTATTTTTTGTTCTATGACGTATCTGTTAACGATCAAGGTCGTCATATAGAAATCACTTCTATATGTTTTGTCGTGTGTGCAGATAATTTGTTACATCGTGATTACTATTTTCTTTTAAAATCAAGTTTCGCAAGCGAAACCTGGCCTATTATTAATTAAATCCATTATATGCAAATGCATAGGGGTATAATATCACTGTACATGGGACAAAATCCCTACAAATACATGGTAATGTTAAGGAAATGGAACGACGCTTTTATTGTTCTTACGGCTTCATTTTGATCATAAGGACTTCAACAATGAGTAAATATCTCATGTTAAGGAAATGGAGCAACGCTTTTGTTGTTATTCTTCATCTTGAAGTCACGGGGCCTTCAACACCGAGCAAATATTTCAGAGTAAGTTCAAGTATCAAATGTCTGTATGATGAACGTCTACAAAAACGAAATTTGCATTCATGAAAAAGTCGATAATGTTATTGTTAGACTTCGGTGTCTGACATCAAATTAAAAACTAAACCGCTATGGGCCGTCATGAGGTATGAGGAAAGTGTTGTTGAAGGCATCATGAAGACTTCATGATGAAGAACTAAATAAAAGCGTTGTTGAAGGCATCATGGCGACTTTATGATGAAGAACTAAATAAAAGCGTTGTTGACTTAAATATGTTTCTGACATTGACCTTTCATTGTTAGATAATCAAATTTCTGCAAAAAAAAGAGAAAAAAAAACGGGCATGTATTATATATGAGAGGGGCGGAGGACATTTTAGCGAAATTGAATTTTATCGTGATGGACATTAGCGAGAGAAATGTGTACATTTTAGCAAATTAGAATAAGTTACCTGTAAAATATTGAGGGATAATTAAGGCGAATCATAATTCAATGTAATAAATTAATGACATTAATATAATAGATATATGATCTTAATTATATATATCTAAAACATGTGAACTTTCTATTTAAAAATAAATTTTAGTATCAAACCGAGGCTGGAAAGAGTTTTGTAGAAGATTTACTGTGTGTTTCTCTAGACAGAGCGATTGGAATTCACAACGAGCTTGTTTCAAAAGTACACTAACGAAGAAAGCGCGAGGGAACATTTTTAGAGCTCTTGTTTTCAAGTAACAGACAAAAACCGAGTTATAACGCTTTGCTGTCTAAAATTTGTGCTGATTTTTTTTTATTCTATTAATCTGTTTAACTAGTGATTCATCTTTAAATTGTCATTATTTTAAATAAACGTATTAAAAATTATCTGTATCAGAATCTTTCTTCCCCCTTCCCAGCAGGGAGCAAAATGCAAAAGCACGGAGAACGGAGGAGGCATGGTAATATATCTGTCGATAAAATGTCCATCTATTTTTTTTTTACAATTTTGCTAAAATGTCTTTTAAAAGTTTCACTAAAATGTACACATTTTTGTCGCTAAAACGTCCTCGTTTTTTCGCTAAAATGCCCATCCATTTCGCTAAAATGCCCATCGACGCTTAAACCCTTTTTGGGCACCGAAATTTTTTTTATAGTATTGATAGACATTTTGTGTGGAGAACAAGAAATGAATAAAGAATAAGAAAAATAAAAAAAAATCTTGGCAAAACTGGAAGGCTTAGTAAATTTATTTGGTCATGATGATGTTTTTAGACCAATTCTGAAAAAATAACTTGGTATTGATTTATTGATTTTTCTTTTTAGAGTTCATTGATACTTAAATCGGTTAATTTGAATGTCTACATTTTAGACGAAATAAACAATGATGAACGTTTCTTTTAATATGGACATCATTACCAATAATTCAGGGGTCATAGAAAACAAACACTAATTGGAAGAAAACACAAATTTTATTATTTTGTTGGAATTACTAATAAACATACAATGCTAGATGGCGAATTGTAATGCGAGTCAAATTCACCCGTGTTAAATAATGCTATGTTTGATAATAAGAAAGGCGGGAACCTTTGGTCAAATTACCACTTCTATTATTCCCCTTGCCTTGATTATTGTGTGAGAAAATGAGGAAACTAAATCTCATCAATATAATTTTCATGATAAGAATTTATAAGATACTTTGAACAGACCCTCCCCCTTTCTTAACAAGAATGTAATATATGGCGAAAATGTTCTATAATTGTACCCTTTGAATAAATACTTCGCTTCGTGTTTTCATAAAAGTTCTGTAATTGACTAAGGATATGATTTCACACATTTTATGATTTACGTAATTTAAATTATGATGCGGTTAGATTTTGGTAATTTTAAATTGAAAGTCGGGTACTTGCAATAATTTATCACCCCGTGTTTTTTTTCACCAGCAGCTGTCGGAATAATAATTTGCGTTCAAAAACTATTAATATTAAGTTAAGTATTCGGAATTGCACCTTTTTTTACATCTTGTTACACCAAAACAGAGATTTGCACTTGAGAAAAACATTTGTTTTAACATGTAACGCAGGCGGTCGACATTTTTCTTTTTCAAATCTTTTTTTTTTTCGTTTCACTTTTTTCTATTTTTATTCATTTAAATTTTATCTTATCATTCGAAGTAAAAACTGCTTTACTTCGTTTTCATGGAAATCACCTTTAAAGTTGGTTATGTTTGCTTATGGGTTTTGTTTGAAAATTACTATATTCTTTTAAACTATTTATATTTGGATTTCAAGATTCAAGATATTATTTATACTCTCTTGAAGTCTTAAACTTTAACAAGAGGCAACAAATATACAATATTAAGTACTGACCAAAAAAAAAACAACTTTGTACAACTTGTTTGGTCTTGGCGTCTCCATTACTAACAAAGTTTATAACATTATTGAAAAAGAAAAAAGGAGAAATGAGAAGAAGGAGGAAGAAACAGCTTAAAAACAATAAGTCTCCAAAACTTTAAATATCAAATAGATTATTTTTGTTGCAATATCGTTATATGAAAACTTCGGATTTGTTTGAATAAAAATGCTTGATAAAATCTTATAAAATCTATTTTGTAATAAATATTTTACAGGAAGAGTACCAATAATGAATTTGTTAATAACAAAAAAAATCTTCTTGCACTTGTGTTGATTCCAATGTTATGAAACTCGACAGCAATATGATCAATGTCGCATTTCAGACAGTTGTTTGATTTCACAATATTTACTTTCTCGTTGAGAATGATTGAAATATGAAAGTCTTCGTCAAGTTATTGTGGAAATTGAAATATAGAGGATGTTTTATTAGAAGACTACTTGAAAGTATTATTCAATTCGGAAATGGTACTCAGTTAAAATTGCATGTTTCGACGTTTTTTATTGCTTGTTTTATTTCATAGTTTGAGCAAAATTACAAAATCAAAATGTAATAAAATAGAAAAATATGATTTTTTTTGTTTTGTTTTCGGAATCATGTCGGACATGGAAAAAAGGAATTTACATCAAGTCGCAGACAGGCCCTCTGGCACTGCGATAAGACGATTCAGTGCATTTATTTAATAAAATATTTTAATACATTTTATCCGATTAAAGGTTGGTTTGTTTTGATCTGAAATGCAGTAAAAATCACATTTTTGAAAAATCATGTATTTCAAATCAATAGATAACACGAGAAAACAGGTTTTTGTAATATTCTTGAAAATGAAAGAATAGTAAATCTATTTTCAACTAAAGCACAAACTTCTTTAAAAAATATTAGTGTATTAGAGTTTAAAAAACTTAACCATAAGGGTCTCGTGACGTTCAAATAGAAATGCAACACCATGTAAAGCTATTCTTTCATTTGAGCTTATCTTTGTTTCATAAATGCCGACAACTTCAGCAATTCAGTGAATAACTCAATACCGAAATTACTCTAAATTTAGTTTCTGCATATGCGCATTTCGACAACTTATGTCTCTTCAGTGCAGATAAAATCTAAACATTTGGAAGACCATAAACTCAAAGGTGTTTAAAAACTGAGAGAGAACAAATAACCAAATGTGATCTGAATG
>MJUU01046905.1:1787-12229 GCA_002080025.1 Modiolus philippinarum | reverse complement strand
ATTTATGACCCTGAAATTTTGCACTGATTATTTCTGTTTTTTGACTGTTATGTTCATAATTTAAATCTTATGATTATAAAAAGCATTAAATAAACAGTTATTTTTAGCCTAAGTTCTACTTTATTTGAACTATATGTATTTATTATATAATATGAAAGGGTTGTACATTTAACGATGTGTATGCACATTATTTCTTAATTAAAATCCTTTGAGATATCGTTTTTCCAGTCATTAGAGAAACAATTTCCACAACTTAAACACGTTAATTATGAAATTTCTCACATCTCGTTAAATAAATATTCAAAGCCTCGCTTTCAAACATTTGAAATCTTTATTTAACTCAATGTGAGAAATTTCATAATCAACTGGTTCTCGTTATGGAAACTATTTATTTCCGAAAGTAATGTCACATTCAGTAGAGAAAAGACAACTTTAGCTGTAAAGGGAAAGATCTGTTGTCATCTGGGAAATATAGTTTCCATAAGAGGAGAACAAATGTTTCACCACCGTTCAGGGAATGTGAAAACTGGAAAGAAATTAGAGAAAAAGATATTCCATAGCGGTCCACATGATCGTGACGTCGACACTAAAACTTCTGTAGTAATGACCTTAAGTCATGGGTAATATATCCTTGTTTCAGTTGCCTATTTGAGAGCAAGTTGTAATTCATTTAATTCATTTAATTAAATGTATTCACTAGAAAGTACAATGTTTCCTTATATTCACTTGAAAACAGCGATTAAAAATGTTATTTTGTGGAACAATGAAAATATGTATACGAAAGTAAATTCATGTTTCCATTAACAAGAGCAACCGATCAAAGTAGTTTTTTATAACGCTAAAATTTAAATTCAATGAAAGTCAAAAAGGGCAAATTTTCGGAGGGACCTCCTTATCGATGGACGAAAAAGAGGAATATCAGCTTGGATATTGGATCGTGTCATCGAATATTTAAGACAGAATGCTAATGCCCTGCACATATAACTTCAACATACGAAAAGAATACTGACGGTTTGTGTGACAAGAAACCAATGTTTACAATTAACATCGAACGGTTGTCGAAAGAAATATAGTTATCAGTCTACGATATCCCACACAGCTTTCAGATGTTCAATAAATGTGACCCGTGGCGTTCAAATTTACGATTGTAGCCGAAGTATGAGTGGCCGAAGTATGAGAGGCCGTTCATGTCAAAATTGTGATATTTCTATCTCTTTACTTTTTTCTATCGACTTACTTTCAATAAGTATCGCGATACTTTCAATAAGTAACGGTTTGCTTTCAACAAGTAACGGCTTACTTTCAACAAGTATTGCGATACTTCCAATAAGTAACGGCTTACTTGTTGAAAGTAAGCCGATACAAAAAATATATGCATACTGAAAAAAGTATCGGCTTACTTCTCAAAAGTATCGGCTTACTTTTCAAAAGTATCGGCTTACTTTTTAATAATCATGTAACCAATAGAAATGTCACTTACAAAAGAGGTGTAACAGGGATTGTCTATACCGAGATTGGTGCAGGTCATGTGATTCCGAAATTCTAAAATTTAAAAAGATTAACAACTGAATAATTAGACACACTTGTAAAGAAACTAATCATCAGCGTCGTTAATGTAGATATACTCGCAAAATATGATAGATATGTTTTAGTATGATGGAGCCATGACACCCTACTCCAGTTTCATGTCAAATGCCGGATAGTTTAAATTAAATTGGTATACCCGCGTCCAGTGTAAAATACCCCATCTACCCAGTTAGGCGACATTGATGGACATATAGTTATTTGATAATTTACTTACACGTGTAGTGAATTTTTTTCGACGCAATCTGTAGTATTTCAATCTGTAAATATTTCAAAATCAGCTTTTGTAAAATTAGCGTATTTCTTATTGGGCACACGTGTGTGTGATAGCGACAGTATTTTATACAAGTAAAGGTCAAAGGATATTCATACAAATTACCGATAAATTTCATTCAAGACAAGTCGTATTCTCCCTAAACCCGTATGAAAATTTCGGATGCTACCTAGAAGCTACCTACATCGAAAATATCATAATATCAATTTGGACCAAATCTGCTAATGTCGGCTGGACCTTGCATGCTATTGGCTTAGCAGCAGTGGTCACTATATTGCAGAAAGATACGTACAAAATCTTTCATTGGAGCTATAGCAAGTGACCCCCATGACCCCTAGACCCGTATAAAATGTTAGAGTCAAATACGGAGGGAACTATAAGTTATTACAATGAGTGGCTGTGCGGCAATTCGGACCACCTTAGCTAATAATTGCTGGACTTTATTGGATGCTTCTAAGCATTGTCTTTGCATGACAAATAGGTACTTTAAATCTTGGATTAGGCTAGTTGAATTTTTCAGACATTTTTACAGTTCTACCCACTCTAGTAGTAACAGCTCGCATGAAGTCTAATTTTTTTCGTGAATAAAATTTTTGAGTCCTATCTCAGAACTGACAAACTCTATTACCACAAAAAGTTTTGTCTTAGTGATACTAAGAATGAAATGCGCAGTTGAATATAGGAAAAAGAAGGGGAACGGGGAATGTGTCAAAGAGACAACGACCCAAAGGGGAGTAATAACAACTCAAAGCCACCATAAGATCTTCAATGAACGGTGAGGAAACCCCACACCCAACGACAGGTCGGAGTTGGCCCCTAAATAAAGAGTAACCAAGTTCAGCGAAATAAACATCATCGTGACTCCCATAATCTGAGGATTTGATTAATAAATCTACTAGAAAAGCTTGTAAAAGTATTGGTGAACATAAAAATACAAGGAAGTTGGTTCCAGTACACAGGAAAAAATTTGGTACAAAGCAACAAGAATAGCGTTTCTTTCTCGCTGTTTCGGCTCTTACTCAAGTTCAAGATCAAGTTACAAATTTTGAAACTAGCCATGTAATTGTTTATGAAGGCAGAAGTTCTGGTTCATGTTAGGATTCTGCGGGAGAGATTATTCTAAAGTTTCTTAGTCTGGTGTAATGTCGGAAGTCTAATCATAATAACGTAGATAAACTTGAGTGAATGAAAGTTGACGAGTTTTACTAGTATGACGAAGATAAATCTATTGTATGATAAAGGTAAGCCTCATCTAAATTATGACAATGTCTTGGTCACTGTGGTGACAGAGATGGCGACATTGAAAATAATGGTTTAAATGTCACCCAGTCTCAAGCAGAAAAACTAAAAATATACATTTGAAAGTACAAATGAGTCTTCAGTTTTTGATGCGTGAAATTTTTGAAATTAAGGAAAAATTTGATGGCCCAATTGAGGAAGGGCAGACATAGTTAATGTCTGTTTTCTAGTGGAATTCCTGAGAATAATTTGTCAGATTGACCGGGGTAGGGTGGTCACTCACTATATATTGGATAGTTGGTGGAGTCTAACAAACCGTTTTTTTTTTCATACTTAATTCTGCGATGGGATATTTCATGTAGACTTTGCCTTAAAGGAGGTCCATAAAACCCAGTCTTTCATAGGGTTATGATTAACAAACGGAGTTATAACTGAATCAGAACCATGACAGTTAAGCATTTCTTCGAGCTGATCTGCTAGTTATCGAACTGCATCTCTTAACACCGAGTTTGTAAAATAAGCATGCATGATATTGTTATATTCATTTAAATGGTGTGTAGTTTGCTTGATTATCTTATTGATAATATATTTGCACATTATATTTCACAATTAATTCGTAACGCGAGAGGTAGCACTTATTATGCAGACTTTCTCACCAGGCAAATATAATTGCTTGACCGCCCTGTTAATCGATGCTTAAAAAATTCCGTCTTATATGATAATTTAAAAAGTTCTTTAATAGATATCAGTCCATTGTGGAAAATTTTGAAAAAAAATGTTCATACAGCACTGAGACAAAATAAATTTTGAATCACATATCGGACCGAGTTAAAAAGACCTAGTCAAAATAAAAAAGTCAGGGGCAAATTGCATTATACTGAACAGTCATGTCGTGATGGCGACCAAAGTATTTACAGAGAGTTAATTTCGAGCTTTTCTCCTCTTACCCTTGGAGGAGTGATTTTTTGACATTAACGATAAATGGTTTACTAACACTTCAATTAAATTACAAATGGGAAAATAGTTCCATGAATGTGGTACAAAAATTAAATAATATATAATGCTTCATTGTCAATATTTATTTGTATGTTGAAAATATACTCCTTTAAAAATTCCATATAAGGAGAGGTACATCACAGGATCTTCATCTTGCTCGACTACTGAATTTTCAATTGAACTAACTTCATGCCCGAAGTGACATAAATCACATGTGGATACTTAAAAATTCGAAGGATTTATTGGAAAATTCTAAATCCAGTTCATTTTCTCCAATTCATTCTCTCAAAACATTTGATTTTTCTACACTGTTTACCACACTTCCTCATGATAAACTAAAATCACGAATCAAAAGTATCATTCAAAAAGCCTTTACCGATTAAAAAAATGGAGTAGGTTATAAATCCACATTTTTTTCCAAAAACCAATTCAAAAGGAAAAGTATGCTACGATGAAAAACAGGCTTGATTTTCTAATTGATAATATATTTGTCACATTTGGAGGTGCTATATATCAACAGCAAGTTGGCATACCAATGGCCATTAATTGTGCACCTCTACTCGCAGACTAACGACACTGAATTTCTTAAAAAACTCGTAAAAGATCATACATTAAAGATGTTAGATCCTTCGATCTCACTTATAGATATATTGATGATGTTCTTTGCGTCAAAAATGCATCTTTTGCTAAATGGACCCAATTAATATATCCACCAAAACTAGAGATAAAGGAAACGACAGAAACCACCATATCTACATCTTTATTGGACTTAACATCTCGAATTTGACGAAAATGGTCATCTCAGTACTAAAATTTACGACAAAAGGGACGATTTCAATTTCAAAATTATCAATTTCCATAACATGGACAGCAATATTTCAGCTTCTCCTGCTTACAGAGTGTATGTTTCACACATTATTCGTTACGCGAGAGCTAGCTCAAATTATTCAGACTTTTCATTAGACATAGTTATTTCTGTGACCGCCTTTTTAATCAAGGCTAAAAAAAATCCGTCTCATACGATCATTAGAAAAGTTCTGGAATAGATAACAGTTCCTTGTGGAAAATTTTGAAGTTTCGGTCCGAACTCTGACTCAAAATTCTTTCTTTACTTAATACGGGGATGATAATCTCTTTGAACTGTCTACGACCTTTCAATGCCAATTGCTGTTGAATTGCTATCGGACACTACCGCAATTATTGGTATGGAGGGGATAGAAGTTTAGCTAGCCATAAAACCGGATTAACCCCCCGTTTCTTTTGAAATGCCTGTACCAAGTAAGGACCATTGGGTGGACAATTTTGCTGGTTGTTTCCACCTGACTTGTCTTCTTTTCTTCATGGGCTTCGGCTTTTGACCACCCTGTTCGGTAATTTTGTTATTACCCCTATTTGCCAAATTCTGTTGGTTTTTATATCACAATTATAAAAGATCCAAAGAATGGATCATCTAAAGAGTATATAAAGGGGCAGTGTTCTTAAATCCCTGAGATAAAAGAGCATTTGCTCTGTGTTCTTAATAGGGAACCATTCTACCAGTTTTTAAACATTTTGAGTTTATGGTCTTCCAACTGTTTAGGTTTTATCTCACTGAAGAGACATATGTTGTCGAATTGGCCATATGCAGGAAGCTAGGTATTGCGTTATTTATTACCACTGGGACGATGCCTCTGCTGATGGACTGTTAGTTCCCGAGGGTATTCACGAGCTCAGAAGTCAGTACTTCGATGCTAATCCGAAAGCCGATTGTATTTTGGAGCTTGCAATACTAAGTTTCTAAAGGAGTAGGTGTTGTAAGGGCCTTATTTGTCCTAAAAATAAGTTTGCTTGAATACACAATATTTTTGTTTAAATGTTCTATATTTATGGATTAACAGTAAACAGTAAGATTACTCAAGTATTGATGTTATTGAGTTTTGTGGGTGTAGAAGCAGTGACAAATTGCCTTTTTGTCGAGAAATGACAAATTTGACCACTTTTGACTACTTTTTCTCAAGAGTAAACCTAGAGCGCATGCAAGAACTACAAAAATATTTATAGGGGAGGTCCAATGCATTTGTACTTACAAGTTGGTAAATTATCTAATTGGTTCTTGAATGCGCTCTATATTTCCGATAAGAAAAACCGTTCGAAAATATGCCAAAATCCTTGTATTTCTACGAAAACATTCAAAAGTGGCTTTAATAAGACGTCAGAACTGTTTCTATTGTGACGTCATGGGTTCTAAATTTTGTATTTGTTTTCCATAAATGGGATCTGAACTTTCAAACTAACATAAAACAAAATATTCAGGTGCAACTAAAAAATTCACCGAAATTTGGGCCAATCATTGTCCAAATTTTGTACATTTTGTTGGAAACTAATGAGTATCTCCCTCACACAAAGTTCTGTCCTTACGGCTGATTTTGGCTTTCTATTTACATCATAATGGTAATTTTTTCTCTATCAGTTTTTAGACATTTTTAAGTTTATGGTCTTTGTTTAGATTTATTTGCACTTTAGAGACATAAATTGTCGCAATGGTTATATCCATAAACAAAATTTACAGAAATTTCGGTATCAAATTATTTATTTCATTCCTGTATCATGTACAGTATAAACCCATTTTCTTCCTTTCTAATATTAAAATTGATGCTGACTGTCATGTTTTAGTGTAACCAGATCAATAAAAGATGCAAGTAAGAATGCAGTACGCCCCGAGTATCATAAATGAAAACTACTGCGTAAATATTTTCTGCATTTTATGCATTGCACATATGCATATAGTATGAAACGTAACTTGCATGAACACTTTTTAGAAACCACCAGTTATTTTTGACATGCTATTCATAGATGATATTTGGAATGAAGAGTTGGAGTTGTATAGGAAAGGTAATGTATGCAATTCANTCACAAACAAATAAAAGTCCGAAGGACTTTTATGATATGTTTGTGAGTGACTTGGTTCCGTTTATACTCCAATAAATTCCTTTCAAACGGTGTCTAATCCTTATAATTCTTTTAACTTGTCAATTTCTCTCTATTTAATGTCAATTACACCATTTGTTGTATTGTTTTAATATCTTGGCGTATGAATTTATAAGGTGAACTTAAATGTAGTTCGATCAACGTTGTCTATAGGAAAATAAACGACTTCAGAAATTGCTACCGGAAGTCAATGCAGCCAATCATGTCAGCTTATTTCTTGATATGCAAATTGTATAAGAATTATTCACAAATAAAAGAATCTTTCTATATTATTAATATAGGAATAAATGGAAAATCCCACGAGCACAAATAAATAAATCAATAGTGGGGATGTTTTCTTCACTAAAGGAACACAAAATTTCTACTTCTAATGGAATGTTACTAAAGTAATCACTTAGATATAATATATTGCAGAAAGAAATCTGGTTAGCACACGAAATGAACCATCATCCCCTCCACTGCAAGAAATATGTCTTTTGTATCTTTGATTATTTTTATATATATGCAGAAAAAGCTTGAGTTCATGCACTCATTGTCATCTATTAAATGTAGTTATTTTCATAATTCCATATGCAAAAATGTCCAAATAGACAAAAGACAAAGAAAAAAAACAATACTTGTACATTTTATTTATTTATTTATCTACATTAATGAACAAAAAATATTACAAAAGAAATGGTGTAAAGGCGGTTTAATGGCCTGTTAAAACTCCCCTTCCGTAGCAACTCAACAGCAATTGCTACTGAAAAGTCATAGACAGTAAAAAGGAACTCATCATTCCAGTATTAGTAAATGAATAACAAAATAGTATATAACAGATATACTTTGAATAATCAAAAATTCTGAAGGGCTAAAAGTTCCATTTTTCTCAAATATTGGCCAAAATCATTAAACTTATTCTTTCTATTGACGTCGAAACTGCATATTCAAAAAATCTTATCATTTTCTACATATCAAGCATGGAAATATTTTGTTCATTTAATGATTAAAGATTTTGTAAGTCGTCCTTAACGTTTACATATTAAAACACGAACCCACTGCCTGTTTTGTTTTGTTATTTAATACCAGTAACGGTATCAGTTGATATTTCCTGTCTGGATTGCACTGTTTACAATACTTTGGTTTGTCTAAAATGTTTAAAAGCATACGTTCTTATATATACTTTCTAATAGCTTAGACATACTGAAACGAAATTTCATCAACATTTTCAAGGTAATATATAATATAAAATAATATGTTATATATCTATTACATGAGAAGACAGAAAAAATAACAAACTACCGAGGTTACCGTGAATTTAGGCTCTGCATATGCGCATTTCGATAACTAATGCCTAATCTGTGCAGATCAAATCAAAATATGTGCAAATTCATGAACCGAAATGTGTGTAAAAGCTGATGGAGAACAAATTACCAATATGATCTGAATTGGAAAGCCAAAATCAGTGAAGGACAGAGATATGCAAGAGTGAGATACTCCTTGGGTTTTTAAAAAAAATTCTTAAATTTAGATATTGCAAATTTTCAAATAAAATCGGCTTTACTGGCTACTGGGTTGGTGTATACCTTTGGGGACTAACAGTCCACCAGCAGTGGAATCCGCCTAGTGGTAACAAATAACAAAATACCGAGGTTACCGTGAATTTAGGTTCTGCATATGCGCATTTCGACAACTAATGTCTCATCAGTGCAGATCAAATCAAAATATGTGGAAATCCATGAACCGAAATATGTGTAAAAGCTGATGGAGAACAAATTACCAATATGATCTAAATTGGAAAGCCAAAATCATTTAAGGAGAGAGCTATGCAAGAGGGAGATACTCCTTAGGTTTTAAAAAAATATATAAAAAACGGGAAATTCCCATTTTCCTCACAATTTTGAGTCAAAGGGCCGAATGGAGACCTCTTAAAAGATTGAATCTACTTATATTACTTATATGTTCTTCTGTGTGTCGGATGTAGCGAAATACATACAATAATTCGCAAAAACATTATTTTTTTATAATTGAAAAAGATTCAAAATTTTGTCGTAATTCATAGGCGTGTTATTTTTGACATTTGCGAATCTACAAGTCTGAAACCATTTTTTACATAATTTGTTGATAACATATCATTAACTATTATTATATGTCGCAAGCATGCATATTATTATAACGTGTTACTACTTTGTCGTTTGCAAGGAGACGGATTAACATAAGCTTTAATAACTTGTTTCCGAATCCTTATTAGAGTTATTGTAATTGATTGTGTATTCTATGTATATTATGAATCTAATAAACTATGTTTAAACAAACTAATATTATATTCGCATTTAATTGATATCTATTGAAATTTTAGAGAGTAAAAATGGTGACAATTTTCCATTTTTCAAATATTTTATACCGAAAATCAAAATTGAATGGCCTTAAATAGTTCTATATTCCAACATCATTCCTCATTCTTGCTTCGGTATTCGTTTGATATCAGAAATGAAATTTTCAAAGTAAGGCATAAGAACTGAATCAAATAAACCGAGAGGAATTAACAGCCGAAATATCGTCATTTTCACTATTTTTTTTGCAGGGGAGGGATAAATTTTTATATCCCCAGACCACAGAAAACGTAAATTTCTTAATTTACATTCATTGTTTAAGACTGTTAAATTTGCTTTAAATTAATACCAAATTCAAGTAAATATAATCAGTCCATAGAAACTTATTGAGTTTAGGTTATAAAAACGAAAATACAAAAATTTAGCGTGGTGTACTATAAAAAAAATGCCTAATCTGTCTATGCGTGCAGGTTATATAATATGAATTTCATATTAACATGTTTAATTTGAAGAGGGGAAATAGAAGGACGAAAAAAATCGGTCCGGTTCGGAAGAAGGGGGGGGGGGAGGTGCAAGGAGAGTGATTTAAGCCTACGGACTAAAATAAGTTCTCACCTATATACGCAATTTTGACCCATTTGGAGCACTTTTTAATTTGCCACCTATATCCCTGTTCAGTGGCAACGGTTGTTATTTTAAAAAAAAAATTAAGACTAGATATGAGTTAAACACTTACTACACTACCTTTCATTTAAATTTCATCAAATTCTTAGCACTTTGAATTTTCCCGCCTTTTTCTTATTCTATGACAACCCGTGCCATTTTTTGAAATTAATATACTACAGACGAGTTCCAGTTTTGCTTGAAAACTTTCTTGACAAATTTCATCCGTCGTCCGTGCGAGACCTACAAAGGTAGTCAAGGACGTTAAACACCTGCCAGTTAGTTAATTTCATCCGATTTTGAGCATTTTGGATTTTGTCGCCCATTTCCTTTTCTAGTTGCAAATTGCGCCATTTTGATGATCTAATGAAAAAAAGACTCTTCATTGCATCTCCTCTGNGCACATG
>MJUU01046904.1:0-11743 GCA_002080025.1 Modiolus philippinarum | reverse complement strand
TTCATATGTTTACATATCTTGCGTCAGTTTATGTTGATGTTTCAATGTTTCTGTTCGTATTTGGTGTTTATATTCATATGTTGTACCATTTAATGTTGGTCTTTTAACATTTATGCTTGTATTTGGTGTTCACACATATATGTTGTAACATTTAATGTTGATCTTTTACTATTAATGCTTGTATTTGTTGTTACATTCACAGGTTTTAATAGTTTGTAATATCAATTAGCTTTCATATTTTGTGTCCCTTAATGTTTATTTGGTCATCCATTTGTTGTTTACATTCATATGTTGTACCATTTAATGTTGGTCTTTTAACATTTATGCTTAAATGTATTGTTCATATTTTCTTCAATATCACTTTATTTTCATATTTTCTATTACTTCATGATAATCTTTATGTTTGTATCTGTAGTTCATATTGTCTTCGGTATCTATTTGTCTTCACTTGATGTTTATTTCCTCTTGTTATCATTCATACCAAAGTGGTTACATACTTTTGTTCATTCAGAGTCATAGATGACCTTATGTTTGTATTTGTCATTAGAGTTTATATGAATGTCGTTCAATTTTGATGATTTGTTATATTTGTGTTAATATTTAACGTATCATGTTATGTTTTCATGTAATAGTTCATATCGATGTCATTATGTTGTCATGTTTTGTTGTTTTTCTGTCCATACTTATCGTTATGTGTCGTGTTTTGGTGTTAACATTCGGGTCAATGTTCATATGTTTGTGTCACGTAAGGTCAATGATTTAAAGTTTCTGTTTGTATTTGGTGTTCACATATATATGTTGTATCATTTAATGTTGTTCTTTTACTATTAATGTTTGAATATATTGTTCAAATTGTCTGTAATATCAATTAGTTTTCATAGTTTGTTGTGTTTATATTTAACATATCATATTATGTTTTCATACAACAGTTCATATCAATATGTTGTCGTTTATTGTTGTTTTTGTGTTCACACTTGACGTTATGTTTCGTGTTTTGGTGTTAACATTCGTGTTAATGTTCATATATTTACATGTTCTGTGTCAATTCATTGTCATAGTTGACCTTATTTCTCTGTTTAGCTATATTAGCTATATTGTTAATGTTGTTAAGTTGTCATGTTCTGTTGTGTTTGTGTTCACATTCGTAGGTTTTCATGTTGTTTCACTTCATATTGATGTTTAGACTTCTTTATTTGTATTTGTTGTTGACATCAGTGTGTTTCATATGTTGTATCACTTTATGTTGATCGTTTACCATTAATGCCTCTATGTATTGTTTAAATTATCTTCAGTATCAATTTGTTTTCATATTATCTTCAGTATCAATTCATTTTCATAGTATCACTTGATGTTTATTTCCATTTGTTGTTAACGTCTTCATATCAAAGTCCTTCCATAGTCATAGATGACCTTATGTTCATATCAATGTCATTGGTGTTTTGTGTTAGTTCATAGTTGACGTTTCATTATGTGTTTTCAATGAAATATGATATCAGTATGAATAGGATAACAGATCTAGTAAGGGTTATGGTTAAGTTATGAAAAAGGATTAGGGTTGGGGATGCCTTAGACTTAGCTGTGGTTAATAAAGCCTAATGTTAGAGGTATGGGTAATGTTATACATTATTATTAAGAATAGGGTATGATAACGGTTCAGTTTAGTTTAGGGTTACTTTTATTAGGGTAAAACTATTGTGGATGATACCATTATTAACGTTAGTGTTTATTTGAAAGCTTTAGGTTAGGTTATCATTAATAAATAAAATGATTTTTTTAAATTTTAAATCGGTATTATTTAAATCATTTGGGTTAGGATTACATATATCTTAATGATTAGTGATAGGTTATAATCATCGATGTTCAGATTAGTGTTAAATTAAGTGAAAGTTAGGGTAAAGTAGTTCAGGTTGGAAAAAATAAATCATAAAGTCGTTGGAATGTCTAATAATTAGCCAAAATAGAAATACCATTAAAATAAATAAATAAAATAATCATGAAAAATCAATAGAAGAAATTTAATAAAAATTAATAAAAAAATAATAAATAATTATAAATATTGGTAATCATAATAATAGTAAATAAATAAAAATAAATCAAAATAATAAACAATAAATTAAAAATGAAATAAAACATAATAATGAAAATAATTAATGAAATAAATAAAACATCAATTAACAATATCAAAAAATTTTAATTAACAGATAATGAAAATAATAATTTGAAAAGAAACAATAATAAATATAAATAAAAATGAAATAAAAAAGTAAATGAATATAATAATGAAAAATAATCAATTAATATTGTAAAAATTGTTAAAAATAATAATATTAATAATAAAAAGTAAGTAAATAAATGAAATTAAGATAATGAAACTAATTATTGAATAATAAAAGAAATAAAATAATGTAATAAATAAATAAATAAAATAAATTATAGATAAAATAAATAAATATGATAATAAATAATAAATAATTAATTTAAAATATAAATATATTAATGAATAATAAATAATTAATTAGAAATATAAATATATTAAATAATATAAAATAATAAATAATCAAATAAAATAAATGAATAACAATATTATAATAAATAATATAATAAATAGATAAAATAATAATAAAAGTTAATACAAATAAAAGCTGCCATACCAACTAAGGTTAGAGAAAAAGGGGAGATAATCATAAAAACATCGTCAACAAAAAAACACACAGAGAAAAAATAAAAGTTGTCATAGCAACTTAGGTTAGAGTTATATACATAAGGGTTATTGTTATGTACATTAGAGTTGTTGTTCCTGTTATATGCATAAGGGTTAGGGTTACTGTTATATACAATAAGGTTACTGTTAGTTAGGGTCAATAAATTATAGATAAGCTTAGGTTTAGGTTTAGAGTTTAAAGTATAGGGTAAAAATTAGAGTTAAGGGCAATACCAGAATGAACTGCTAAGCATAACTGGTAGCACCTCATTTGCATACTTAAGTTAGGGAGAGACCCAAGCTTCAAAAATGAAAGCATCTTAGAGGGCGAGACTACAATAAAGCAAACAGTTACCATGTAAACCAAGTGAAGTGTTAGTATAATAGCACCTCGTCAAATGAGACCCCAACAAATTACTAATACATTTTAGCACCTCGTCCAATGAAAACCAATGGAATAAACTATCAATACATAAAAACCTCGTCAGCACCTCGTGCAATACCAAGCCATAGAACATACTATTAATACATAAGCACCTCGTCAAATGAGATCCCAGTTAATGAAAAACAACAAAAGCAATAAGGTCACTAAGGAAGCCTTATTGAGAATGTCCTATTAGCACTTCGTCAGGACCTCGTTTAATCAACTATTAATACATTAGCACCTCGTCAGATGAGAACCTAATGAAATACTATTAATATATAGGCACCTCGACAAATGAAAACCTAATAAAATACTACTACTACATTAGCACCTCGTCAAATGAGACCCCAATGAAATACTATTGAAATATACTATTCATACATAAGCACCTCGTCCAATGAGAGACCAATAAAATATTATGTTAATACATTAGCATTTGAATAGGCGAGACGCATGTTCCGGGACCAAAAGACCAATGACACTCTAACAGTAGATCAGCACCTCGTCGCACCTAGTCAGCACCTCGTCAATTGAGAATCCCTTAATATAGTATTAATACGGTAGCACCACATTGCACCTCGTCGGGCACCTCGTCAAATGAGAGTTTAGAACCTCATATATACTACTTATGTCGATCAATGCTACATGTATGCAACAGTAGGTTTGAAAAGCCATTAAAATAATCATTGGTATATTTATTTTCAAACATGTGTTCCTGTATTATTATATGTTTTCAAACTTTTCATATGGAACAAAATTTAGCACAATATTTTAAACGTATTCTTATAACATATGTTGCAAATTAAGCATCATTTCAAAGAATTTGTACGCTATCTTAAACATTCATGTTATTGACAAGTAGACATCGTAGGTGTTTTTGTATGTGTCAATTTGTACAATAATTATTTGTTTGACTTCAGTAGAATACCAGTCCACATCTAGACAATTTTCGACGGAGTTATTAATTTGCGGAGTAAAATCTGTAAGTATGTTACGACAATTTAATGTTACGACAATTAAGGGGCGGGGTGGAATTCACAGGTATGGCCAAGGCCTGTTTAATAAAAGTCTCGAGATATCTCGTCCTAAGTCATGAATGAGAACCACCCTAAGACATATCTTAGGACAAAGTTATCTCTTAAGACCATGATATGTACATAATATTTATCATCTGTGCATTTTTTTTATCTTTCTGTACCTTTTTTTTTTTAAATCATCCCAAATCGATTCATTTTTGAGCTGCCAAGCTGAGAGGAAAGCTTGCAACTCTTTGTTATCATAATTGAGAATACAAATACCGCAAGAAAACCCCTTTCAACTTCAACGCTGATTGGATATTGTAGAACCTTTGTTGATTGGTGGATATTTATACCCCGGATACTGTTAACATGCAAGAAGTATCAGCTCCCGTAAAAAATACCTTTGTATAAATGTATAAGTATAATCAGCACGTGCTTCTTTCCCCTTATATAGATACAGAAATCATTTATGCAATTAATGCAGCATTTTTTTATAACGGGTTTATGGACGGCTTTATACAGTTTAGCTCACCTGGCTTATGATACTTAAAGGCCATGTGAGCTATTGCCATCACTTGGCGTCCGTCGGCGTCCGTCCGTCGGCGTCCGTCCGTCGTCCGTCCGTCGTAAACTTTTTCAAAAATCTTCTCTGAAACCGCTGAACCAAATTTAACCAAACTTGGCCTGAATCATTACCAGGGTATGTAGATTACAAATTGTGTTCGATTAGTCCGAGGACCAAACAACATGGCTGCCATTCTTAAAAAAAGCAAATAACTTGAAAACCATTAAAGATATCAAAAATCTGACATGGTATAAAAGTGATCAGCATGGTAAGATCTATCAGTCCTGCAATTTTTAAGAAAATCTGATCACCAGTTTTGGAGTTATTGCCCTTTTCGGAAATTTTCATACAGCACTTTTCGTCCCATCCCGCTGTGCACATGCGCGGAATATATAGTCCGACTGGTCTAATTTTTTAACAAAGAATAGTACAGTGATAAATTTTTTATCAGATATTTAACAAGTTTTTCCATTATCGTTTCAATATTCCCTGTTATTACGAAAAAGTTTAATTTTCAATCTTTATGTAAGCGTTTTAAAAATCAAAATAAGTTAATGTTAAAGTGTGGCATTTCATTGTTAAAGAGAAGAGGTAAATCACTATAACAATGCAACCAAAATATTCACTTTCCTCCTCTTTAAATACCAAAATAAAATATTTCCGCTTTTCATATATTAAATTCCCTGATATTGTAATAAAATATAAAAATAGATCTATCTTGCAATATTTTTCAATTAAAAATAAGTTACGATTAAAGTATGGCATTTTGCAATCAAATTTTATGCTTTTTGCATAATATTGGTTCTGACTTGTGTGAAATGGATCTATGATCGATCAACCGGGCGATCGACTAACCAAATTCATTAAGTCAGGGCGATCCATAGACATCCATTATTGCCATTTTGTATATTTAGTATAAGAACTGGAAAAATGTTAAAAAAATATTAATTAATAACACAATGCAATAAAAGTGTTTCGGAATATCAAATTTTGAAAAAAAATATAGAGACCACTGACAATTTCAATTTTGTAAACAATAAACTTCAAGATTTGTATAATAACGACATTGAAATTGTCGTTTTTTAATTATTTATGAACTTTTAAAATTTGAAAAAAAAATAGAATGTGACAATGATTTTCACACATATTTATTTTGAAATTTATATAATTTCTTTTATCAGATAAATCGTTTGTTTTATTAATGATTACTAATCAGGAAATTGTCACAGTATGTAAACAGCTTCTCTACATTATTACAAGTGGGAGATTATGTAAGCGAATTGATACAACAATTTTATGATATTTTGAAATTAAAATTGTCAACTGGACAATACAAAAATGAAATTATAACTATTCAGCATTGTAATTTTTTAAAATTCGCCACTGGGACTTATATATTAGTTCTACCCTGAAACAAAGAGTATAGAAAACCAAGTTGATTTTTGAACATTTTTAATTTATTTTCAGGCTCCTGAAATTAAAAAAAAGGTTTTTGTATTTTATTATAATCGATCATTGAACATGACATTGTGTATTTGTTAAACGATAATAGAACATGGCATTGTGTATTTGCTATACGATAATGGAAAATGTGCATTTGCAAATAAGATCTATATTAATTTAAAAAAAAAACTATATTTAATATTAATATTTCAATTTGTTATTATTTGGAAATTACATTTCAAATTGTCTTTTTTTACAAGGTTACATTACATGATTAACATAGAGCGCTATCTTTATATTATATGTCAGTGTGAAGTACACCAGAGTAATCCCAAAACAAGATATACAAGTATCATTGATATCGCTTTTATTTGCTGAATAATCCTGCATCTTTTTCTGCACTGGAGTACTGACCGGCCATCATCCTTCATTTCCGAGGACCTTTTTTCCCGGATTAATCATTCATTTTGCTAGGTAGCGTACTCAAATTTCTTTATGGTAATACCACAACAATTTACATTTAACATCCATAAAGTGTTCTTTAACTTTGACAGTTATAGAAAGCGGATCTGCAGAGACAAAATGAGAGATACAAAATTTGCATGCCAAGATTTCCTTCCTTGATATTGTATCTTCATATGCCTAAATAGTACTTTCGAGGTTACGGTTTTAAAACATTTGTCGCAGTGCACATGGTATGATCGTGACCAGTTGGTCCTTCAGTCATTTTTTAGCTAAAATTTCATATATGTATATAAACTCTTGATTGTTAAAAGTGGCCGATTTTTTTCCCTATTTCACCAATTAATTTTTGTTAAACCTCGATGAAAACATGTACATTTGAATTGAATTTTACAAAAATCTTGTCCCATTCATGCAATGCTTTCATCATGCATCTTGCAAGACGAAACCGCAGTCGATTATCTAAAACATGTAAATTTCCACTGAATATATATTTATTGCAACTCCATTAACAAATCTATACGTTTCTTAGCCAGGTCTCTCTTAATTCAAAGAAAATGACAGATAATCTAAAAGGGAAAGTTCCATTATTAACAATACATAAATATATAAAAACAACCTCCACAATATTTGTTGAATCTCCATGTTTGATTATTCACAAATCATTTTCAAATACTTTTAACAAAGACAGTCCTTACGTATACGGTGTTTTCTTTTTATTTGAACAGAAAAATAAAATCACAGATGGATGAACAAACGAACATAGTTTGTATAGCCTCTATATAAATACAAAGAATTCATTTATTTCGAATTATATCTTGGAATAAATTCAAATGGCTTGAAATCTGTCACCGCTTACCCCCCCCCTTTTTTCCTTGACATCGCCAAGACCGATCTTCAAATCAAAGTTATAGCTGTATATTTATCAAACAAGTAGATAATGTAAGACATTCGCTCAACCTTGTGTTATCCTTATTTGTATGTTTTGTAGGTAAAGACTAAATTTATAACACATGTTCGATAGCCACACGATTATGACAGCAGGTGGCTATCAGTGGTACAAACATACAGAGTTAATTTCCCCCTTACAACAGTAAAAAATATCAGTAAGGGTTATTTCCCTTAAATGGCACGAAAAATGAAATATGTTCAAAATTTAATTTTTTTGTATTTTTTATCAAAGAAACTTTAGATGATAGAGGTCAACTTCAATTGCAAAAATGTTCAGCATATCAAGATTTACAGACCCTGAAATTTTGGAGAAAATCCAAAAACCCTTGTAGGAGTTATTGCTCTTTTTTCACAGAATTTTCAAAATTTTAATATTATGGTCTTTTATTTCCAAAACCATAGAAGATGAAGGTTAAGTGTAAATTGATAAAATGTTTGCCATGCTGTGGGGACTTCAAAAGTGGTGTTGAAAATCGAATGTTGACCGCCATTTTCAAAATGGCCGCCAAAAAAAGGCGGGAAAATTCAACATTGTTCGATTTCAATAAAACTTTTTCCCAAATAGATATCATGGATGTTGCGACTTCAAAACCAGTGTTGAAAATTGTTTGTTGACCGCCTTTTTAAAATGGCTGCCAAGAAAGGTGGGAAAATTCAACGTTGTCCGATTTCAATGAAATTTGGTTTCCAAATAGGTATTGATGTAGCAACTTCAAAACTGATGTTATAAATTGTTCGTTGAATGCCATTTTCAAAATGGCTGCCAAAAAAGGCGGGAAAATTCAACAATGTCAAATTTCAATGAAATGTGGTTTCCAAATAGATATTGATGTTGCAACTTCAAAAAATGATGTTAAAAATTGGGGGTGGTAAAGGGGGGTCCCCAACACGAAAGATTGCCGAAAAAGAAACACGAGTGATAAAAATGGCCGACCACAAAACACGGAAAACTGCTGCTCGTAGTTCGCCGAAAACTTGAGAAGTCATTACCATTTATAGTAATTCATGCATCCTATCTAAAGTATTTTTACCTGAAAGCTCTTAAAATCAATGAAAATATGTGAAATTTTGATTTGTGGTACTTTCCGGTACCGTTACAATTCTAATTGTAACAAATCCCGATTTTTTTACAGGAAAATGAACACGCACGAAATATAAAATATCCAAAACGAATCACGAGCTCAAAATGTGGACAAAAGCGAGGCACGTGAAATAATGCCAACACGAAAACACGAGGAATAAAAACACAAAAACACGAAAACACGAATTTATAAAACGACAGAAACGTTGCACGAAAATAACCCTTTACCACCCTCAAAATTGTTTGTTGAATGCCATTTTCAAAAAGGCCACCAAAAAAGGCGGGAAAATTCAACATTGTCCAATTTCAATGAAATTTGGTTTTCCAAATAGACACTGATGTAGCGATGTGTTTCTTCACAATATAAGAAATATGTTTAAACTAGATTATAAAGGGGAACCCTTGCCAAAATTTTTTTATGGAAAGGGGGACGTGGAATGTTTTGATTTCAGCAATATGTATTATCTGAATTAAAAGGGGAACCCCTGCCCAATTTTTTTTTTTTTTTTTTTTTGAATGATGGTCTGAAATGGGTTGTAATGAATAGTGGGGCTTAAAATTACTGTGGAAACTACAGAATCTACTTGCCAAATTGGAACCATACTTGGTGACAACTGTCAATAGTCGGTACCTATCGAAGAATGTTTCTGGTAAGTCGGCATGTATTCCAAGATGGCCGCCAGCGAGGGACATAGTTTAACATTGAACCCTACAGGAAAAACACATTCAATGACATTCTTCTCTGAAATTACTTGGTCAGTTGGAATCACAACTAGGTCACAATAGGCCTTTAATGGTCTTCTTAAAAAAATATGTCTGACAAGTCTGCATCTCACCCAAGACGGCCGCCAGCGGGGACCATTGTTTAACATTGGACCCTATGGGGAAAACACGACCAAGATTTTCTCTTTTGAAACTTCTAGAAATGAGACACTTTAACATTCGGTTAATTTGGGCTGCAGTTTATGCCAGTCATAGACCAGGTGAGCTATACAGGCTCTTGAGAGCCTCTAGTTAATTGTTTAATGCGCTTGAATATACTGAGGACTCCAAATTGTTATGATTTCTACTTGCTTTATTTTTAGATTTAATTAACCTTATCAAAGCTGTACTCTGTATCTCAAGCCTTTAGATGTCATTTAATGTAACAGCATCCCTAGATTTTATTACTTACTGTGTCAATAAATTGCAACAGGTAAGAAAATAAAACAGTTATGACTGGTATTCCATCCATTGAATTTGGAAAACACCATGTATTGTAAAGATATCTCGATAATCTGCTTTATATTTAATTGACCATAAGATTTAATGTCAAATTTTTACTGCAGCATGCATACCGTTTCATGTGTCTTGTTTATTTTTTACTTGTCACAAACTTTTAGTTTTGATTTTGCAATGTTTTCTTTTCTCTATATTGGCAACTCTCAAGACTTTCAGTCATTGATTTTCCTTCGTTTTTTTTCTGATATTCATGTTATTATTCTGCCCGTACGGGCTCCTTGATTGACATACTGTCTACCTGACATTTACCTGATTTCTTTTTTTTTAATTATTGTTTACATTACCAAAATATTAAAATTCAATCCATATCATTCTTACAAGGAAGCCCTGGTTTTATCTTTATAACGGGAGGATTGTTGAATACTCGATTGTCGATTCAAAAATTGTTCAACTTCGGCCGACTTTACCTCATTTAACCTCGCCTGCAAGAGCAATGTCACCAATGCAGCTCAGACAGCAGATGTGGAGGGAACTTTCAAGGCAGTTTTCCATGTCATGGGCAAATAATCGGGTCGGAATGAGGCCCCAGCAAAGCTCCTAGCAAGATCACAAAGCATCGCCTAAGGACCTCACAACACAAAGCCCAGTTGAAAAATTGCATATCAGGTGATAACATCGCCACCATTCACAACTTTATGCAGCGCTATAAATATAGGATAGATGAAATGCCTACCATCACAAACAAATTGACCATGACGAAAGTCGTGTATCTGTTCCACGAATATAGACTCAAGACTGTTGAACGGCTCAACAATGATCTGCATCAGCATCGAGACCCCAGGTGATTACTTCAGATGGATTCACTGCAAATATGACGCAGGTCTGGTCACGGTTGCTCACATCATGTCATTTACCTTCTGGTAATGTTATCTATAGACTCCGGCCAGGAGATAGATGGCCTCAATGACCCAGGTGGTGTTGCCCCATCTCTGCTTTAGATGCTCGTCTGCCTAGATCTGTTATGATCAGTTGTAACACAAAGATTCAACGGAAGATGCTGATGCAGATAACACTTGCTTCGTGACGCGACATTGATATATTTACACCAAACCCACCAGTAAAGGATCGTTCGCTCACGCAAATTTCCCCAAACACATCTCTGAGTTTGCCATCGACTACGACAAGATCGACAACTGAACTTAAAGTCCAACCAGTCCAAGACAGCGGGAAATCTAGTGGTATAAAATTATCTCCCTTCTAGAAAAGCTCTTCTGTGTTCAAAACTATTTCAGAACAAATTAACAGCATGGCGACGAAAATAAACAATCGACAAAATGTCAAGATTCCAAAAGAAATAAACAAATACAATATTTAGTGAAAACGTTATTCAATTCCCAGATCTTTACTCTGTAGTTTAAAAGAGATTAAACTTGCCTCCAAGATGAGGTAATATGCGAATTCCTTGCATAATTATCTGTCGTGATGAAAATATTCAACGGAAAGACTGGTCAAAATCAATTGCTATAGAGTTTTAAAATGCATGTACCCAGACAAAATTATATGTACAGATAGATTTTCTTACATACTTTACTTATAGGTCAATT
Organism: Modiolus philippinarum; assembly: GCA_002080025.1. NCBI lineage: Eukaryota > Metazoa > Mollusca > Bivalvia > Mytilida > Modiolidae > Modiolus > Modiolus philippinarum. The sequence goes on along the minus strand of MJUU01046904.1, from coordinate 272 downwards.
AAGTGACGATTCTTGTATAAGAAACACGGAGATCCAAAACGCATTCTATGTAACTAAGCAAAATTATATCGTCTTGAAACAACGCCATTTTCCTTTTATACCCAAAATCTGAAAGGGTAATCATCAAAACAAGATTTCATTGGTTCAATCAAGGAAAAGGGCGTGCCTTCAGTTAAAGCCCATTCAAAGACCCCACGTGCTTAGTGAGTAAAAATCGATTTTGGTTATGTAAATAAGACGGTTACCAGGTAGAAATGGTCGTTTTATATAGA
>MJUU01046903.1:0-27278 GCA_002080025.1 Modiolus philippinarum | reverse complement strand
AAATTTAAAAATTTTAATTGTATTTAAAATCTGCAAATAATAAGGTCACAAAAACGTTTTATGCGCAAAAAAGGACTAGTTTTGAAATGTACACACATTAAAAGAGATATTATAATTTATTTCATCCAGATAATCCAAGAAATGAGAAAGTTATAAGGGTAAACAGATACCCCTTAGTGCGTGTATGTGATCTAATGAAAAGGTAAAAAAATAGCACTGGGTGGGGTCATACAAAGTGCCGTAACTTCCATTCTACTGCAGTAAACGCCACAAAACTTTGCAAACTTTCATACTATACAATTCCCTACATTCATGCAAAATTATTTTAAATTTGTTAGAAAAAAGTGTACTTAATAGACATCAGACCACAATTAATTCCCTTTACTCGTGGTATACGAATATAGTTCCAAGTAATAAAATATCTAATTTTTTTACGATTTTTTTTCTGTGACTTGTGTTGAAAATCTTAATATTTTTTCGTGTTAATATGATAGTAGAAGGGCTGAACTTTATTGTAAACACGGTATTTATTAGATTTTGTAGAAAGGAAGTTGTGATGAGGAAAAAGTTCAAAGGTTAAAAATTGTGTTCATTTTGAGATTTTGGTCACTGATCATACCCCATGGTTGTTTATGATGTTGCCACGGAAAAAAACAGCGATGGATTTTTCTGATTTTGGGATATATTTCTCTTCTGACATCATATATTATGTGGTGCGAGTTTCATTTCAATAATGCCGGTGCGATTTTTTTAATATGTCTTTATTTTTACAAAGAAAGCACGGGAAAAATAATTGTGGTCTGAGGCCAATTTCTGAAGAAGTTTATATTTCGATGGACGACGTTGACCGAACTACTTTTAAGTTCAACTTAAATTCATACGCCGAGTGTATCAAATAGAACAAAAACGTGTGATTTGCATTATAGAAGTAAGAATTTAATTACTTATCATCAAATTAAAGAATTATAAGGATTTAATACCGTTTGAAAGGAATTTATAGGAGTCTAAACGGGACCAAGTCACTCACAAACATATCATAAAAGTCCTTCGGACTTTTATTTGTTTGTGAGTGACTTGGTCCCGTTTATACTACAATAAATTCCTTTAAAACGGTATTTAATCCTATAATAAAATAGTAGAATGACCTTAAAACAAAGAAGGCGTTAAGACACAAAACGTATAACTAATAGCATCTCTATGGAAGCAAAAACCATTATCCCCGGCTTGTAATGAATGCCGGCTTTTGATTGGATGGCAGCCCGTTGGTTCAAATCCCATGCACCCGTCTCGTTGTTAAGAACGTTGCTAGCGCCAGTGCCATGGAATTCCTTTGTGATAACGTTACATATTCTATGACGTTCGTAAGTAAAAACTGACGCCGAAAACTTTATAACCTCAAGAAATCATCAACCCAAAATCAAATCGCATAAAAACAGCAAAGTCTGAGGTTGGTACCTCAGGTACCATCCTCGACATGGAAAGTGGGGCATATTCTGCATATTTATCATACTTGTTTTATTGCGCAACACAGATGACGTTGAGATTTCGTACAGATTTACTTCCATTAATATGCTTTTTCGGTGCAATAAAAGACAAAGCCGGGGATAAATCCGTTACATACGTTTCTACCCGTAGGCATTGAGATTGTACCACCCTTCAGCACCACTGTACAGCCTTCGGCTACACCTCAGGCTGCACTAAAGTGCTTCAGGGTGGTACAATCTCAATGCCTACGGGTATAATCGTAGGTAACTGATAGCATTCATGAGATACATCTTACACTAGATCAAAATTTTTGTTAAAATTTAGATAAAAACCAGCATTCATGAGACACACCTTATCCTAAATCATTTTTTTGGGGGTTAAATTTTAGACAACACAAATTAACAAATAAACAAACATTCGCGCCAGCACAGAATTTACAGACTCAAAAGGATTGAGAATTCTCTTGAGAACTGACAGTCCAACAGCAAAAGTATCAAGCCACTAGAACTAAATATCTCACTAACTAATTTCCTTTTGGTTTCGATTCTGTGAATGGTCGTTTAGACAACTTGTTCCTTGCAAATTAAATCGAAACATTAGGAAGATCATAAACCTTAAGGCATTTACAAGCTGAAGAAAATGGAAAGTCAAAGTCTGTACAAATGCGACAGCTAAGGAGCGGAAAAAACAGTGGATTAGATAAAATATTCCGGAAAAGCAATGGACTTAATATGCATCCAATAAAACGGAAATACGCAAAAATAATATACATTTATAGTTCTTTTGTGACCCACACTCTATTACTTGCACACAATGAAAGCAAAAAAGAAAAAATGAATTGAGAATCGGGGACTTATGACAATGAATCAACACTATACCATATACGAACTGCATAATTAAATAAACACATAATCATTCTGTAGTGATAAATATTTTTGTTTTTCATTTCGTCTTTAGATAACGCCTGTTCAAAATGACGCAGATGCGAAAAAACTGTGTTCAAAATTCTTGCCAGCGATGGTTCTGTTTACAACGTATTTTGCAAAGGACATTCCAGAATTTACTCGGCTTCAAGAGAGTAATCAAAAGCTTTTAATCCGAGAATCGTTCATGGAAACCTGTGCTGTACTGGCATCACAAAGTTCTGACGTTGACTCTTATGATTTAATAGCTGACAAATTCCGATGCTACGTACACCATGAAACCTGCTACACAATGGGACCATTCGGGGATTTTTTTCACAAAATGTTTAATACAATCCAAAAACTGCGTAATCTTGAAATGACGGATGTAGAATTGTCTATTTTAGCGGCTGTCATATTATTCTGTCCAGGTGAGTCTTTTAGAATGTTATGGTTACTCAAATAATGTCTTTTGGAATCCATCTTGTTTTGAACAACAAATTAGACATAAAATAGATTTAAACCGTGCCTTTAATTGATGGCTGATCCAAACAATTATTGTATTTTGGCAACCGAGACGTAAATATATGTTTTTTTCAAACGTTTATAGGACTTTGTGATATGTGATATTGTCTGTAACCAAAATATTATACACAATCAATTGACAAAATTGTTTTTAGCAGTGAAAAAATATTTGTATCGAACAATGTTTATGAAATTGCTTACATTTTTTGCGAATTCAAATTAGTACAAAACTATGTGGAATTTTTTTAATAATGGTTTTCCATATTATTTAATTCAAATGCTGCTGATGAGAGGTTACTTCAGGAAACGCATGTACAGCATAACAAAATTAATTATTAATTATGCAACTGGGGTATTTTGGTATTTTATCATTGTTTTTTGATATTCAGATGATCCGAATTTATACAATTAACGTCACATATGACATATAATGTTACTGTGTTTTTTTCAATAAATCTAACATTGCTATACATAAATGAGCAGTTGTTTGCATTATTGATCAGTTCATCAAATGACGCATGCATGTTAAGAATAAAACAAGATATTTATTTAAAGCACAATTTACACCCACTACAGGGTCAATGACAACATGCAAACAAATTAACATAACATATAATAAGACATACAATATACATTATTGAGCAAGTAATCAAGAGCCCCCTGTCCTCAGTTCTAAAGACTGTTTAATAAAGGAGCCTAAAGATTTAACCTGCTGGAAATTTATAGGATTTAGGATATTTTCAATTATATCATTTTCAATATAATTTTGTATATAAAAATTACTTAATAGGGTATCATTAGAAATTATGATTAGGTTTCAACATGTATCAGAAAGATACAAAAAGCCTCGTTTATTTGAATTGTGTCAGATGGTGTTTGAAATAACACTTCTGGATAGTTGCTAATGTCGAAAGCCTGGAATCATAACACAAACTTGACCAAGGGAAGATCAAGCACTAAGAATATTCTTAAAGTAGGGTGATTACATTTTGGCTGATTTAATTTCTTTCTAAAACAAATGAGACATTAAGTTCTTTATTGATATGTTATTACGTGTACAGTGTAACCTGTTTTAAGAGACCACTCAAGGGAGTAGGAAAAAGTGGTCTTTTAAGACAGGCGGTCTCTTAAAAGATATCAATTTCGGAATAATTTTGATATGAAGTGTAAATTTGAAGTGGTCTCTTAAAACAGTTTGTCTCTTAATACAGGTGGTCTATCATATTTATTGTTTTAGTGGTTACATCGGCAAAAGAATTCCGAAGCAAAACTTATGAAAGGGGGATTCTAAAATCAAAAATCAAAAAATATGAATAATTAACAAATTTTAGTACGATGTTCCTTGGCAAACGGGTAAGCTGCCTTTTTTTACAATTGGGGTTTTGTTCCTACTTAATTCATTTATTTTATAGGTTTAATGATTCCAGGACTCATTTTGTACAATAGTTAAATATTTTGAGACGTTACATGTAATTGAAATATAAGAACATAAATCTTTAGAAATAGAAAAAGAAGGGAAATGGTGAATATGTCAAAGAGACAACGACCTAATGGGGAGTAATAACAACTCAAAGCCACCATAAGATTTTCAATGAACGGTGAGGAAACCCCACACCCAACGGCAGGTGGGAGTCGGCCCCTAAATAAAGAGTAATCAAGTTCAGCGAAATAAACATCACCCTAGACTCCAATAGACATAAAGTAAACTAACTAGAAAACAGACAAGACACACAAAGGCTTAATAAATTTGTATACTTAATTGACATTTTACAAAGTTTATCTCATTAAATATATATATAGTTTAGAATAATAAAATTTGAATTTGAATTAAGCAAAATTGTTTCTTTCATCAAACACATCCCATTCTTATTTGAAATTTATATCCATTTGAAAATATATTTAACTAGAAAACTATTATGCCTCGTAAGTTAAATTCATCAAAAATTTAAAATGAATGTACTTGATTCTTTGAATTCCACATGTATTTTTCACATTTTAGTTGTTTAAGGATAATGCAATTTAAATTTTAATCCTCAAATGATAAAATAGATATGCATGATTTAGATATCCAAATGATTAACATCGAATGAATAATAAATAAATAGAAAAAGTGTTTCTAGATTATGTTGGCTTCTGTATACTGTGAAAGTACTATTATTCGTTGGGTTCCAATTTTCGTGGATTTTGTGGTTCGCTAAAACTACAAAATTAAGTTCCCAACGAAATGCTTTTTGCATGGAGTTTAATGCATAGAATTCGAAAGTGCCCACCAAATAGTGATATTGAAATTGATGTACTTCCACAGTATTTAACGACAATAATCGAACAAAGGGGTATAATTCAATGTTAAATTGTTAACTATATTTATACATTTCAGATAGACCAGGTGTAGGAGAATCATTTCATTTAGAGAAAATGGAAGAAGATTTGACATTAGCTTTGAAATGTCAATTTCTATTGAACCATGGACAATGTGATAAACTATTTCCAAAGACAGTCGAAATTCTTGTAGATTTACGAAGCATATCCACAATGCATTCCGAAAAGATTTTAAATTCTACTGTAGAGGTAGATGGTGATGATTGATGGGAAATTTTTTGTAGAGTACAGTTATTATTGGCTAATTTGCAAAATATTTGATTAAAACTTCCTGTACAGACAATCGTGGCCGTAACTGTTTGGTCTTATACATTGCTTATTTACTTTAAACAATAGTTTATTCAATAATAATTGACTAGGATCGGAAAGTAAGTAAAGCCTATGTCTGTCCTCTCCCTTAGCAACAGTACATTTTCGATATACATTATTAATTTATCTATAAATGAACCCTTTCATTATTCGTTTATTGCAAATCTTTATTAACTATTATTTAAGCATACAAAGATAAACAATTACTACTGCCTTGGCCATGAATTGTCTGGACAGGAAGGGAATGTGTTGTTCCTTTATTTTTTTTTTAATTGCAAGTAAGAAAATTTGAGTTTTTGTAATAATCTTTTATTCTAAATTATTGACGGAAAACTCCATGTTTTTTACGCATGATCGGTCATTGTATTGTCTCAATGTACCGCCCGGTGAATTAGCTTTAAAAGCAGTTTTAATTGTGTCTTTTATAAATAATGTTATATAAACCTGCTGTATTAGCTTCTAAAGCAACTTAATTTGTAATTCACATTATAATGGACTTATATATATATTTACATATTTTTTTTTAATTATGTTATGTCATAACTAAACAGATGAAAATAATCTAATACGGAACTTTCATTTTAATGGTTAATCTAGAGTTGGACTGTTTTTAGTCGTGGCAACGCTATTTTTCTTTTTCTTTAGTTAAATCTAGCTAAGGCCAAAGACAAGTTATTTCTATGTTTGGCGACAACGTACACTTTGAAAATGTGTGATTTTTAAAGAAAACAAACAAGAGATATTTTTAGTTTTTTGCAATTAAAATGGTTGTTTAATGATGAATAGTATGTATTCTTAATGGAAAATTGTTAAAAAAACAGACATAAATTGAAATTGGTGAAAATGGGCAATATTGGAAAAATATCATCACTATGTTCAATTTAATTCTGAAAACTGACTTTAAATGAACATTTGTCACATCAAAGTATATTATTTTCAACAATTCTTATCTTTGTTTTTTTTTTGTTTTGTTTTTTGTATGTTTGCCACATACCCTCCTTCATTTCAAAAATAATGTTGACGCCAAACAGAGAATTAAATTGGTTTGGTCTAATGAATGTATTCAGGTAAAATTAAGAGAATCTTAACATTTTTAATTGAACATTTGAATAGAAAGTACTAGTAGCTGAAATACCTAAATGTTATTGACCTTGTTGTCAAGACATTTTATGTTTGAACAACGACTGGACCGTCCGTTTCTTTTTACTCGGGCATTACCCCTCTCGATCATTCAAACACATAAACTGCTATCTTGAAATTCCCTTACTTACAGACTTGCTAAATACATTAAGGTAGTAGACCTAGGTTATGGGAGATAACTCTTGAAATCGGTTAGGCGTTTGAAATAGCCAGTTTCATTGATACTTTTTAAGTTTTGATGTGAACAATAATGAAAATCATCTATGTTACTTAGAAGCTTAGAATATATTTATGAAAATAACCTAAACAAGCATACAAATGACTTTTAAGAGTTATGTCCCTTAACCTAGGTCTTTCTTCTTAAGTTCAATAATTTGACAAATAATTGGCATAATACAGTATCCATTAATATAATGTATCAATATAGGTGTCATATTTTATGTAACAAGTTTTATATCATTCTGTTAAAAGTCCATGTCCCAGGAAATTTTAAATCTATAATTTCAAAGGTATACTAACCGGTTTTTTATGCAAATTAATAAATCTTAATTATGCACACATTGCAGAATTTTGGCAGTTTTACTCGAAAGGAATAAAAATAAACATGGGTAAAACTATCTTAAGCAATATACTTCATTTTTTGTTACAGGCTAACAATACCCGTGGTTCTGTGTGGTATTTAGATTATTTATGGTTACTTTAGCTTTTAAGCAATGATAAGATTTTTTTTTCAAAATTCAGTATTTGATTAACCACTGTGTCAAAATAAATCCTTTAAAATATGAATTTGATTTTCGAAAATCTTCTATGGGTACATAAGCAAAAATAAAGGAAGCCCTTTTAAAGGAGCCCAAGCCTGTTTTGTTATAAAACAATCAGTGAACTGTTAATGGTTAAGCGTTTTGCAAGTCCTGAACATTTTATTTGCTCGCTTCGTCAACCCTGGCGTAGGCTTGACGAGGCGAGCAAGAGGAGAGAACCAGTCTATTTGCTTGTATTGATACCCATTTATTATAGGTAAAATGATTTATCGGTAATTTGTATGAGTTTCCTTTGATCTCACGAAGCAAATAATTTTCAGTGTTTGCTACTGCCTGAATACAAAAAATATTTGCAAAAAGTATCTTAGGCCACGCCTCCTTTGTCAATCAGAATCAATGAGACAAAGAAATAAACATATTACAGAGACTCTTGCCGGATCTTACAAATTCTTTTACTAATCAATTTTCGAAATTTGTTCTATTAAATGATTCAGTTAATTACCGCTAAAAAGAATAATAGAAGTTTTGTTTTTGATACAAGAAATATTGCCTCCAATAATGGACTCTCCCACAAGGGGCTCGTCCATTATTGTTCGCCAATATTTCTTGTATCGAAAACAAAACTTCCATTATTCTATATATATTTGTTAGTAGCCTTGAAAATCAATCAGTTTTATATCCTTGTCCTTCAATTGGAGAATTGTACATCTTCCATGTATAGGTATTCAGTTTAAACATATTGGACTGCCAATGGAACTAGCACGACTGGTAGCCTTGAGGGAGGAAACATTGAATGAGTTACATGCAGTACCATTTTACACTATACAGTATAATTATAAAACCAAGACGTAGTCTGGTGACATGTTGTTATTCTACGTTTCTTCTGGTTATTATTATTATTATTATTATTATGTTTTTTTCTTCTTCTTCTTCTTCTTCCTCTTCTTCCAATAATTTTTGTCCGAGCGATTATCATCAAATGGCTGGACCAATTGATTTCAAACCCTGCACACAGTTGGACTACCATCTAAATTTGTACGGTGTGTGTTCAAAATTTTCAAACAATGGCCACCATTTCCTAGATGGCTGCCGAAATACGTCGACATTTTCGGATTTCAACGACAATTGATTTCAAGGTAGATTTTGAGGCTGCAAATCTTGTGGTATCATCGAATTGCTGGTCTGGGGTGACATTGGCAATTGCTTTCAATTGAAACTTTTCTCTCTTACCGGTTTATGCCTGTTGGGAGGAGCCTTAAGATAGCAATCAACGCTAATTTTCCTAATATCTTAGATCACTTTAAATATGTTAACATAATTAGTCGTCATACAATATCCCATTTCATCCCCGGAAGATTAGTATATATTATTTGATGTAATATACTTTTATATATCCTGACTTGTATTACTTTTAATTGTTTTTTTTCTTTTGTTTAACTGTGGGCTTAAAAAGCATTTTATGTTTCTTGTTAATGAAATGATATTAACTGCATATACCTTGTATTTTGGAAAAAAAAGTATTGTATTTGAAATGTTAACGGTGTCTCATTGAGTGTTTGGTACTTGAACTCATTAGCTCTACAATATTTTTATATTGAAGTTGGCGCTGCAAAATTTTGATGTATAAATTTAAATAGAGTCTGTTATTCTCGTTTAATTTTTAAACTTCTAAAAATGGTACCCAGTAAACGGGACTTTCGAGATAAGAACACTCGTGTAATTAAAGGCGGAAACGATCGTCTCGGATACCAGTAAGAAGGAATACTGGATTTCTGAACCTATTGAAATAAATATATCCCACATAAAAAACAAACTATTTATGAAATTGAGGTGCATTTATAAATTTTCCTATATGACAATTCTATAACTAAATTTTAATTGACGAAAAAAATAATAACCTGAAGAGCTACAAAATCGATTAAATATAAATCACCCTTAGCTCAACACTGCTCATTTATAAAAGATTCCCTCTCATGTATTGATGTATTGTGATTTTTTTACGTATAAAAATAGAACTGTTCCGGATTGAATACGATTCAAAAGTCCCGTATTGCACTTTTTACAAAAATATGACGTCTACACGAAAGTATAAACATTATCATCTTAAAAAGTCATATTTTGGTGTGAAACGTAATGGAATTGCCAATTTATTGAAAAATGGCAGTGTCACGTGACGAAACCAAAAGACTCTGGAACTATAGAGGACGTAAAAGTATTTAATGTCCTCAGTTGTACACAACAAATGCCGTGATTACCTTAAGTTCAACAACTGAAATGTTCACATTAATGTCTCATGTCTATTTTAAGAAAACATGGACATAGAAAAGTGGGTCTTGGAAGTTTTGAATGCGTGACGTGTGATCGGGTCTCTTGAAAGTATGTGTGATTATGCTTGTACATGTTAGGCAGATTCTTGAATTGTAATTAATTAAATTTAACGTGATACCTAAAAAAGACATATTAGAGCCTTTGTATCTAATTAAGTCGTGAAGCTCGAGAAACTATCACGTGGAAGCGTTAAAGGGACCCAATTTGAGACCACCGAAAACAGTGACCCGTTGCAAGGGAAAAACTTTCACAATCANAAGATACAATATCAACTTCATTTATCTTAATATGTAAAAGTGAATTTCTCTAACCTGTTTTTTTTTTATTTAAGAGCTCTTTGAAATCTGCACAAGTAATTACTTTACACTCATTTTTCTGTGGATTGAAATTATGATTTCCAATAGCCTCCCTTTACATGTTAGTTCACAGTTAACTTTCAAATTGAAAAATGCAAGTCTTTATTTTCTTGTAAAGTCATTCAAACACCAAACCTATAGGATCTGAAGACATCGTTGACAGATAGGTTCCATTTTATACCTTTGGAATCTACATGTCGAGCTGGGGTCAGTGTTATACATAACTCAAGTATGACTTATTTTTATAAAAAAGAGAAGGATCTGTTAGATCCTAATTTAATAACATTTGTTTTACTAATTAGACGAATGTTTCCTCAACTGATGAGAGCAAAACATCATTTTTCTTCAAAGAGTGAATTAGGAAAATGGGAATTTGAGGTAATTTACTTAATCATATTTTTAAAGATATCAGAGTTTGTTAGAAGATCTGATGAAGTTTTGGCAAATTTTAATGTCATGAAAATAATTTTTTCATTACATCATGGAAATGTTATTTGTTCATAATTTTGTTATTTTAATTCGTAAGTTATGCTGTTCAATAACATCAATTAGTGACCATTTTTTGCTTATTGTAGCATTCATTTTTATAGAAAAAACTCAATTGGAAGAATGAAAACACAGACAGAAATATGTTATATTTCAATGTTTGGATGTTTAATTTTTATGAGCAAAATATCTTGGTTTATAAAAAGTTCAAGTTGGACGAAATAATCATTATTGGGGGAGGAAAGGGTGTTTTATGTGCTTCATTACCAATTATGAAAATAGACTTTAGAAAAACAAAATTCGGTGTCAACTTTAAAAATGCTTATTCAAATTTGATAGCTATCATGTATCTGTTTAATTAGATGCGTTGATATGGCATTGTAAATTCCTTTTACACATTTTACACCATTACCGTATTTTACGAACTAGTTAAGTCTTGTGCTAAGTCATAATGACGTCCATGGAACCAGATGAATTGATGTTGTGCCAACAGAGTTACCATTATAGTTTTCAGAATAATATGTTTTGTTTAAAACACTAATTAAATTGGGTGAAAATCAGCAAAGATGTTTGTTTTCTATGCCATATAGATGATAGCCATAGGAAAATTCCACATTTACCCCCACAAACTCTACTGACTTTATTATCAGCCCTATTTGCAGATTCTTGAAAACACATATTCTCAAAGTGATGTCAATAACAAAATACCGATGTTAATGTGAAACAACGGCAGTAGAATACCGAAGGAACAAAGCACAAGATTACACAAATCAAAGTCCAGAGACAAGGCAAAAACAAAAGCACCAAAAGACGGAAGACCAAAGACACCACATGCCCACAAAACACACGAACATTACATATACAACACAAATAACTAAAGCACTAACAGTGTGAACTCTCAGATAACAGGGTGACATCAGGTGCTCCGCATGGGTAAGCATGTCCTGCTCTGTATACAGCACCCGTCACACGGTCAGTGAGGTATATGTTTTGAAAGATCTTTTAGGTAACTGATTGGTTATTGTAAATTTAGTTTCTGAATATGCACATTTCAAAACATTAAAATACCGAAACTGCTGAAGGTGTTAGTTCTGCATTTGACCATTGTCTCTTCAGTGCAGTTAAATCCAATCTTTCAATCATTTGGGAGACAAACATATCAAAACACTAAAGACTTGACAGTAAATAAAGTAAGTGAGAACCGAACCGTCAATCCAAAACGAACAATCAAAGGACAATTGCAACATTGGAGACAACAAAGAAACAGAGTCACAACATGAGTACGGCACAGAAAAGAAAAATGAAGACACACACACACAAAGATGAACAACGCCGACCCAATAAAAACCATCGGTGATATCAGGTGCACTGGCAGAGTAAGCATCTCCTGCTTCTTATAAGACACCCGCCGTGTTGAACATGTCAGATCCGCTAGTAAACTCAAATCCGTGAGAGGAAACAACAATTAAGCTTTAAAGGGAAAGATCTGTCGTCATCTGGGAAAGTTATTCCACAGCGGTCCACAAGATGGTGACAAAAGCAAAAGGATCGTACACAAATTTGTGTTCTTCTATGTTCTATGCAAATTAATACTATAATATTTCGATTGAAAAGAAATCGAGTTGCGAAGAAAGAGGCACCGGGTTAAATATGATAATATGAGGAATAAACAGACATCCGGTAATAGGATAATGAGGGGAATAATAAAAAAACAAAATACCAAAGTCACTGTGAATTTATTTCTGTCAAATGGCCATTCTGAAAACTAAAAATTTCTCTTCGGTGAAGATTAATTCAAAACAAGTAGGAATCCATCACCCACCGAAAAATGTTTAAAAGCTGAAAAACAACAAAAAGACCACAATGTGACAATAAATGTAAGTGAGAAATGGAATGAAACATTGAAGACGGGTTGTCCATATAGAGAATTGTTTTACTTCATGGTGATTTCAGTATGAAGAACAACAATAAAAGCGTTGTTCAGTTGCTCGGTTTTACCGTGTATTTGAATAGACTTTGCCTCATACGCAATAGCTCTGTATCCTTTCGTCAGTGTGCATTTAACTACTGTAAGTTCGAAGTTTTTACTGTACATTTATATGAAATTTTGATCAGAGACAACGTTCCCCCATTTTCTACTTCTCATTCCAGGAAAATCGACCAGGCACTGTCAACAAAGTCTTGTTGCTATTGTATCTTAGTTTGTATTTAGTTACACTCTCAGATCAGAGGTGAAGTATCTCGTAGCCAATGGAAAAGCATTACTTGTTCATTGTTTTTACGCCCCTCAGATTTCTAATTCTAAATGAAAATCTGCACTCGTCAAAAAAGTTATCTAAACAATAAATGACAGAAATGATTACACAAACAGCTGAAACAAAAAGTTCACCTTTTTAACAATGTTTAATATAATGAGGTGAAGGCTAAACACTATAGACAAAGCACATCAGGTGTCAGATGCCAATTGAGATAATGTTTAAAATGCTGACAAACGACTAAGATACAAGTTCAATGCTCCACTCATGTCAATTAGATTTCTCGGCTCCGCCTCGAAATCTAATTGACATTCGTGGAGCATTGTATACTTGTACTATGTGACGAGGTTTTATAACAACGTTTTGCTTGGTTTATCATTGTTTTGCCTTAACCTCTTGTACTTTTTTGTGATGACTAAATGTTGCTTTTTGTGTTTTAGCTGTTTTTTTAGTATCAGTGAAAACTTTAGAGGTTACAGGATTGTACAAAGGTAGAATATGTAGAAGTGGAATTTATAAAAAGTGAAATGATAACGAGTGTAACACAATAACTTGACTACCCATTACCAATATAAGTATATAACTTTACAACTACAAGACCAAGAAAACAGTTAACACCTACAATGGCCTAAAAAACTACAATCACATGCCACAATTCACAAGCGAACTGCACAAGAAAAACAATGAAGACAAGAGAGAAACATAAATAACGATAGAAACTCGGGATAGCTATTTTTTATTATGAATAAACAAGTTTTATGCTCGCCTACGAAAGTAAAGTGCATATATTGCGCGAGTCTGCCCGTCCATCATTTCGTCCGTCCAAGAAAGGTTTACCATCAGGTTTAAGTTTTTTTTTCTATGAAGGATGTATGCTATTTTCATGAAACTTGATATAAATACACATTAGAGTATAACTTAACAAACATTATAATAAAAATTAATCCATGCAACCCACCTCAGGCTTCATTGAAAAAGAAGGATTGTTTGAGCTTTACCCGTAAGTTTTGCCTGCCTAGGAAAGTGTGGGACATGTATTGTCCGGGTCTGTCCGTCGATCCGTTCGTCTGTCCAGGAAAGGTTTACCTTCAGGTTTACGTTTTCTATGAAGAATGTATGCTATTATCATGAAACTTTATAAAATTACACATTATGGTATAATTAAACAAACATCTACATGAAATTATTATGCTAAACTCCTCACAGGAAGGGATCTTGATAGAAGCTCTATACTGAGGGTACATAACTATATACATGAAATCATTATGCTAAACTCCTCACAGGAAGGGATCTTGATGGAAGCTGTATACTAAGGGTACATAACTTAATTTGTCAGTTGGTAATGGGTCTGGAGCTGGCATGTCAATTAACTGCTACTAGTCTCTTGTGATTTCATATTTATGTCCGTATATTTAGTTCTTCCAGTTTTCATTTTTCACAATTGACTCAGTCCTGTTGCCAACTGAATTTTACTGTTGTTACGATTGTTTTTTGATTTATCACATTGGCTATAGGGGGAAGGTTTGGGCCCAATAAAACTAGTTAAACCCCGCCGCAACAGGTTTGCGCCTGTCCTAAGTCAGGAAATTTATTATGCCTTTGAATGTCTTGTCTGTTTTCTAATTAGTTCACTTTATGTCTATGGGAGTCTAGGATGATATTTATTTCGCTGAACTTGATTAATCTTTATTTAGGGGCCAACTCCGATCTGTCGTTGGATGTGGGGTTTCCTCACCGATCATAAAAGATCTTATGGTGGCTTTGAGTTGTTATTACTCCCGTTTGGGTCGTTGTCTCTTTGACACATTCCCCGTTTCCCCTCTTTTTCCTATCATAATAATAATTTTTCCATACAACCACCCCCAGGCTTCATTGAAAAGGGAGGATATTTGAGATCTACCCGTAGGTTAAATTTTCATATCTGTGATTGGTGTTTTCTTGTATCATTAAACTATATATAAGACAAATTAGGGTATAATTAAACATGATAAGAAAAAAATACCCATGCAACCAACTTTATACTTTGCTGATGACAACATATAGCATTGCTCAAAACAGTTGCTAGAGGATAAAATGATATTAACAATGTAACATCATTATGATATATTTTTGCAAAATTATGTTGGTGAACGCTTTTACATTATAAATATGAGATATGTCATCTAACATAGTTCAAATCCCTGTATCAGTCATCGTTAAACCACGATTTTCGTGCTCTGCTTCGGGAATGCTATGTGTTTGTGGCTTGATATAACTTATCGTATACAAAAATATAGTATTCTCTTTCTAAAGTACTTAATATTGATAGTGTGTTAGTAGATATTTCATACTGCAGTAAGAAATTAATCGATTGCTACAAATCTAATTTTAAATGGCTCAGGTTCATATAATACTCCAAGTCGTCCTTGTACTGCTGATGGTGCTCCATTGTCGGGTGGCAGTATCTTAAACTTGTGTACAATAGCGGTAAAAAATATGAACAACTCCATTCTTGCCAAAGATTCTCCAGGACAAACTCTCTTTCCTGAAAAAAAAAAGATCGACGCACAGAAAACGCAGTGAAAACGGTCTTGAATTTATACTTTGAGATATGAGCTAAGCTCATAGCTGAAGGCTGCGTCGTGACTCCAAGATGAAGAACAACAATAAAAGCATTGTTCCCTTGTTTGATCTTTCCATGCATTTGTACAGACTTTGTCTCATATGCATTTACTCCATTTTCTTTCATAGTTTATAATTACACACACAACTGTACATAAGAATATTTGAATATGCAATTTATTACTAGTATATTATTTAACTGTATCTTTTCCACATGAAGGCATATTATATACATAGTTCTTTCCCACAAATAACTTCTGTAACTTTTGTTTCCTATTTGTGTGTTTATTGTGTATTCACTGTTTTTGCATTTGCTTGACCCTTACGGGTGCAATTTTTGCAAATAAAGAATTAATTTATATTAGCAATATTATGCTTGTTTCTGAATCCTTCTTTGTGAAATAGTTTGTATTTGTATAATATTTGTATGTTGCCTCTTTAAACTAACGCATACAACGCAAAATGTAAAGTTGTTTTATATTTAATCTTTATTAGAAATGCATAATTGTACCCCTGAGGGTTGAAAGCATATATATATTTTATATCTGAGTAGGGATATTCTGTCGATTGTTTTTTACAATTTGTATTCGTTGGCCCGCCAACACTAACGTACACATAGAATTCTATTCAAATTTCACATCAATTGCAACTGATATATTCCTATATTCCAAAACCAATCTAGACAGGGGTTGTAAGATAAGAGGCAACAATCTCCGAAACAGATGTGCTTAGCTCTCCCTACGTCGGATTACAGGGGTTGTAACATAAGAGGCAACAATCTCCGAAAAAGAGGTGCTTAGCTCTTCCTACATCGCATATCTAACCCTTCTAGACAGGGGTTGTAATATAAGAGTCAACAATCTCCGAAAAAGAGGTGCTTAGCTCTTCCTACATCGGATATCTTACCCATCTAGATAGGGGTTGTAATATAAGAGTCAACAATCTCCGAAAAAGAGGTGTTTACCTCTTCCTACTTCGGATATCTTGCCCATCTAGACAGGGGTTGTAACATAAGAGGCAACAGTCTCCGAAAAAGAGGTGTTTATCTCTTCCTACATCGGATACCTTACCCATCTAGACAAGAGGTTGTAATATAAGAGGCAACAATCTCCGAAAAAGAGGTGTTTAGCTCTTCCTTTATCGGATATCTTACCCATCTAGACAGGGGTTGTAACATAAGAGGCAACAGTCTATGAAAAAAGAGGTGCTTAGCCCTTCCTACATCGGATATCTTACATTAGCATTAATGAAATACTAAAACAGTACTGGACACAAAATACTTAATTCATCATTTTAGAAAATAGATGAATTGAGGCTGGCGTCAAAATATTTGGATTGGAATGAAGTGATTAAACGTAATGACATTACTGAAAAAAATCGGAACACAATCACTTTAGAATCAAAGTTTTTTCTTCCTAAAAGGCGAATTGCATACATATTAATTTAAGGTATTTTGACTTCTCATGGTATAGGAGCGACATCAGAAAATTTTACCTCCTCAACTTGAATTAAAAATTATTTAAGTGCTAAATTAACAATGGAAATATTATGATAGTTATCATTTTTAAAGATACAAGCTGTTCTGCATAAAACATGGAAATTTTCACGGCAGTTTTATTTTGCTATTTTTGCAGCAAGGAAACAAACGCGAAAAATTAAACTGTCGTGAATTTTTGTATACATTACCCTTTGAGTAATTAAGTGCTTCGACTGACAACCGCGAATTCAAGACTGCGTGAAATGAAATATATTTAGAAAACTGCGAAATAAAGTCGGCGCGCAAATTACTTGGTTTACAGTATAACTCTAACTCTGAGAAAACTCTAAATTATGAATGTGCAAAAAGCACTCTCAGTTTCATGGGGGTTCACACTGTGAGTGCCTTGGTTTTGAATGTAGTGGTTTTTTTTTTATTTCTGTGCTTTGTGTCTGTCTGGTGTCATTGTTTTCTGTGTTCCCGTTTTGGCCGTGTCTTTGGACTTCGGTTTTCCGTGTTCTACTTCCGTTGTTTTACACTTACCAAGACCAAAGGGAAGAATATTCTGATTTCCCACAAACTTTCCATCTTTATCTAAAAATCTTGTCGGGTCAAATTTGTAGGAGTCTTGAAAGGTTGCCTCATCATGCATAACGGAAGCAAGATTTGGAATGACCACAGCACCTTTCGGTATTCTGAAACCATTCACTGTGACGTCCTCTGAGGCAGTATGGGGTAGGGACATGGGCAAGATATTGCCCAACCTCTGTGTCTCAGCAATGACGGCTTCACAGTATGGCAGATTCGGTTTGTCAGACAGCGTAGGTTGACGATTCGAAGGGAGATTTTCTTTAAATTCTGTTCTGATGTTTTCTTGAACTTCCGGATGATTGACAAGGAATGACACCGCCCACAAAATGGTGGTTGCGGTAGTTTCTGTTCCAGCACTGAATAAATCCAAAACTACGTATTTCAGGTTGTCTTCTGAAATAAAAACAAACTTTTATCAACTATATTTAGGGAAAAATACAGTAAAATATGAATCCTATATTTACATGGATTTACTGGCAAATATATGGTGGCATAGTTCTGCCCCCTACTTGTCAGATAATTAAGTAGACTTGTCAGATAATTAAGTAGAAATGTCAGATATTTATGTCAATATGTTATATATTTATGTTGACTTGTCAAATAATTATGTTCACTTGTCAGATAAAAAATATTTTATTATGTGGTCTATTGACCAGCTAATGCCAATGTCTGCCATCCAAAAGTCGACATAAATATCGAATAAGACAACATAATTATCTGACAAGTCGACATAAATATCTAACAAGTCGACATAATTATCAGACAAGTCAACATTATTATCTAGCAAGTCAAAATAATTATCTTACAAGTTGACATAATTACTTGCTAGATAATTATGTGGACATGTCAGATAATTATGTGGACTTGTTAGATAATTATGTGGACTTGTCAGATATTTATATCGATTTGTCAGATATTTATGTCGATTTGTCAGATAATTATGTCGACTTGTCTGATACTTTTGTCGACTTGTCAAATAATTATGTTGACTTTTGGATGGCAGACATTGGCGTTAGCTGGTCAATAGACCACATAATAAAATAATTTTTCATCTGATAAGTGAACATAATTATCTGACAAGTCAACATAAATATCTGACATGTTGACATAAATATCTGACAAGTGTACTTAATTATCTGACAAGTAGGGGGCAGAACTATGCCACCATACAAATAGCTTTTAAAATTGTGTACCAGTTTCACACGTCACATACATGTATTCAATTTTTTGGAATCATGAAGAATAACTATATAAAGTAGTTATTCGCAAGATCGCGTACTACTCTTAGCTGATCAAGACAACTAGTGGTGCAGTCTTGTTACGCTAATGGGTATGTTACCCATACTTTGAAGTGATCACTGTAGAAGTTACGATCTTGTGGACAGCTATTGGCTATCTGTTTTCCAGATGACAATAGATCTTTCCCTTTTAAAGCTTAAGATTGTTGTTTTCTCTACCAGATTTGACTTCACTACCGTACATGTTAAAGACTGCGGGTGCCTTGTAAGAAGCAGGAGACGCTACTCTATCGGTTCCATGGTTTTGTTCCGTGTTGTTAATCTCTATGTTTGCTTCCTTTGTTTCTTTTCTGTGTCGTTCTTTTGTGATGTCTTTGTATCTTTGTGTTTCCGGTGTAACAATTGTATTTGGATTAATTTTATTATTCTTGAAGTGTACTTAATCAATGATCGATTTAAGGGTATATCCTTATTTTCGACACGTTCATTAACCTGAATTAAAACTAAAACAGGCCCTAAGACCATTTACAGACATGTCTTGGTCATTAGACATCTTCGTTAACACGGTCCATATTTATTTCGGATCCTCTTCATATTAGCTATATATTTTACAATCATGGAGAAATACTGACTCAAGGATCTAAACATCTTTGTTATCGTTTTCAACAACGTGGTACCGATTTGTCCATGTAATTGTCTGAATACTAAAGAGATATATAGAAGCTTTACCAATTTTTACTTGTTACTGTTTTAGGGTAAGAAAAGTCATACGTAAAATAATACGCACTATGGATTTTAATTGGTTTTGTCTACGAGTTAGAATTTGACATTAACCGATCAGCTACCAAAACAGATCTTTCAAAACCAAAAATGCCTCACTGACTGTGTGATGGTTGCTGTATGCAGTGCAGGACAAGCTTACCCTTCCGGAGCATCTGGTGTCACTCTTTTTGAGAGTTCACACTGTTTGTGCTTTAGTTTTTATTGTTGTATTTGTAGTCTTTGTGTTTTGTGGCTGTGTAGCGTCTCTGGTCTTCCGTCTTCTGGTGTTAATAATTTGCCTTGTCTCTGGACTTTGATTTATGCAATCTTGTTTTTTGTTCCTTCGGTATTATATTGCCGTGTTTTTTTTCAAAATAATTGTTTAATTGATTTAGATCAGAATTTATTTTTTTTTCATTCCTTTTGTGGTTATTGTTTTCAACATTTCTTACAGAATCGCTCGCAGCTCATATTGTTTCCGAGCTACTAAGTATTAGGGACCATGGGTAGAACAGCTTTACTTTACTCTGTCTATAGTCTTTTGTGTCAGCGCGTTTCCTAACTGCTCAGTGTGCTGGGGTTATACTGTGTTTTGAATTACTTTTTAATGTATGAAAATGAGTGACCAAATACTTTTATCCAGTCCAGTCTGTGATTTAGCAACCGATACATGATAGTCTGACTCAAATGTTAACTCAGACTTAAACTTGAATTTTAGTCCGAACTCATGATCAGTAAGCCCGTGCAAATTGCACTCCAACATTTATTTTCCTTTCTTAGCAGCAATATATCTACATCTCCAGCCTATGGAGTATACATTTCACAGTTGATTCGATACTGTCGAGCGTGTAGTTTGTACAGTGATTTTTTGAACACAGCAAAAACACTGTCCCAAAAGCTGCTTAGTCAGGGATTTGTTCAACCTATGTTAATTTCATCCCTCAAGAAATTCTATGGCTGTCACCATAGCATCATCAAAAGATATGACGTGTCAGTATCCCAAATGAAAGTTGACATTTTCAGCTAGATTCACGTCTTCCCGGATCTGACTACCGACTTTGACATTTTCCTGGATTGACCCACTCACAGTGTGACGGGTGCTGTTAACAGAGCAGGACATGCTTACCCTTCCGGAGCACCTGATGTCACTCTTAGTTTCACTGTGGTTCACACTGCTTTGTTTTGAATGTTGTGATTTCTATTTCTGTGCTTTGTATCTGTCTAACGTCATTGTTTTGTGTCTAACGTCATTGTTTCCTGTGTTCTCGTTTTGGCCATGCCTTTGGACTTCGATTTTTGTAAATTTCACCCCTTCGTTCCTTCGGTATTCTACTCCCGTTGTTTCAAACGCAAGATAATACATTGTATAAAAATACGTAGACTGAAATGTGCCCCGCAGATGAATAACATCCGATTAGCACCAAGGGAACAATATAAAAACCCTATTTGTTATTCGTTTTTGCCTATTTTGTCTGCAAACCTGTTTTCCTGAATACAATAAGTTCTTACCTGTGAACAGAGTATCTGTGTCTTGCTTGTTCTTCTTGATCTCAACGAGATAAGCATCAATAAAATCTCTGATATCAGTTTCATCAAGCGAGGCTTTGTGTTCATCAATGTACCGTTGTAGGCCTCTGCGTATCATTTCATTCTGGTCTGCGCAATGTTGAACACGGAATACATCACCTGGTACAAATCGTAAGAAAGGGAGAAGGTTTACTTTTGGGATGTACTTATTAATAACAGTTTCTGTAGTTGCGTATACAAATTTACAAAACTCTTCGTCGTCGTAACTAAAGCGTTTTCCGAAAACTATCGAACAAANAATATCCTGGATTCCATGGTTCTCTTTCCAAATCCGAACTTCCGTAATAAATTGACCGTGAAACTTCTTTGTTCTTTCCATGGATGTGCAGCAGCTATTCCTAAATAAAAAGACAGTCATCTATTAAAGTAAGTTATTAAGTACTTAAACTCTGTTTCACTTCCTTTAGATAATGGATTTTGTATGATCTTGTAAAAATACCGCACACTTCTAAATTCGGTTATTATTTATTCATAAGTCGTATACTTTGCGGAAAAACACAAAGTGCGGAAAAACAGCTTTTTCAAAATCTCTATCATGTCTATTATGTTTAAACGGAAAATATTTACCGCGCGCGATTGTCACCGAGAATGGACTTATCTGACATGGGTAATGTCACCTTTTACCTGTCGACAGGTAATCCAGTATGCACCAAATGTGTCTTGCCCATTGCCTGTTCGCCCTCGAAATAGAAAAATCCAACACTTAGAATTTTTAAACCGTCTTACAAAAATAAGGAAAATTCACATGTACACAGCGTTTTTTGCACATTTTTACTCGTAACAGTGTCATTTTTCAGTTATGTATGGTCATTCTTGATCTACGAGAAATTGGTTTTCAAATAAAGGAGAAATCGTAAAATTCCATTATCTAAAGGAAGTGAAACAGACTTTTGCGATGGGTTCGGAGTGTTCTGAACTAATGGAACACCCAGAACTGACAATCAAACAGAATGGAACACTATTCGGAATAGGTTCCATCTGCGCCGAAAAAAAAAGTGGTGCAGACAGAATTCAATATGGCGACCAAAAGAATATTTTGAGAAACAAAACGATTTTAACAGATTTTGCAGGAAAAATGTGCTGGATTTTTGCAAATGATACAAACGAACAACATATACATGGCAGACAATTATTTTCAGAGGTTTGAGCATAGAATTTATACCCAAATCGTCTTTTAATTGACAAAAGTAGTCTTTCGAGAAATTATTGATTAACAACTGGTGTTGTAATTTTTTTTTTCATAAACTGTCTTTAAAAGTTATATTATTCAATTTATGACACCAAAAACAAAAAATTAATGATTAATAGTCAAGTAAAATTTAAAAAATATAAATAGTTTTGACAAAATTATTCTTGTGTGCTCCTTTTCGTTCGATTGGTCGCTGGAACTGGAACTGAAAGAACATGTTCAGAACTGCCCAACCAAGCGCACCCAAAGTATGTCTCGGTCAATTTTGTGACTTACGGTTACATAAATTTTACTATGAAGTCGAATTTCTATCTAAAACGTAAGACGTTTTAAGCAATTATTTGGACGACATGGTGCTACAATGCTATGTGTTGACCGGAAAATTTTTCAACTTGGACTTTTGTGAAATCGCGATGTCGCATGACGAGACTTATTATAACTTTATTCAAATACTTATAACCCATTCGGGTTGTAGTACATCACATATTAGAACATAAGATAACAAAAAAGAATTAATGTTTACAATATAAAACAGTTATCTATCTCCTCAGTTCTAATGACTGTTGCAAAAAAAAAAACCGACTGTTTTAATTTGTTCAGAGGTTGATGGATTAAGTACAACATGTACATATAATAGTCGACATTTTTAATTGATTCAGGTATTTAAAATTTAGCTGAGTTTTCATATAATATTCTAAAAGTTGCTTTCTACCAGATTGATTAATTGCACAATTAAAGAAGAAAATATTCCTCATTGTCGAAGACTTTACTTGTTTTACATAGTCTTTCCTCTCTGGGTATCTTATAGTATCTACCAGTTTCTATTAACAACTCATGGTCACTAACACTAAATTTTGTTAAAAGTTTTCTGTTTCCTTATTGGGATGACATAAATAATCTGCTTTTTCATTATTTATTTTCAGGGTTTTAAACAGAAATTTTATTTTGTTCATTTAATTTAGCAATTTTATCACTTATCAGGTTTTTATAATATTCAGTTACAGAATTTTAAATTTTTTATTTCAATTTACGTGTTTGTTTGTATGAATTACATTCGATCAAACAGTTTTTATTAAAACTAATTTCTTCATAAGTATACTATGAGTAGGTACCATGTTCATGCAATATTTTTGATAAATTAAAAGCTTCGTTAAGAAAAGGGTTTATATTATTATTATTTAATCTTGAAAAATATTTTAAAGACTGGATTTTTATATAATTTACAATAGGAAGAGAATTAAGTTCTGCTCTTACAATTAAGTTTGTTGAGCTTTTTTTTAATTCCTAAAGCATTTTGATAAAGTTTAAATGAGGCTTTTCAATAGGCGACTTATCAACAAATGCTAAAGTATCAACATCTCTATGGTTTTTAACAGCACGGGATCTAGCTCTAAAAAGTTGTATATAGTTATCCATAAAACAAATTTCAGCATTGTATGTTAAAATAGGCTGAATTAAACTTTGGTACAAGTTACAAACTACTTTAACTGGAATATTACTAAATTCTTATGTATATACTTTCATGGCAAATAGAGCTTTTTTAGCCTTATTTGTAAGACACACTTTACAATTCATAAGACTTCTATTATTACTTACACTCTGTTCTTTATATTTAATAAAGGATTTATATTTGAAATTTAATTTTAGGGGATTGTTTTGAATTATCATTGTTTTTGTTTTCTTTACATTTACTGTTAGCTGCCATTTTTTGCAATATTCAGAAAGGTTATTCATACTATTTTGAAGACAAGACTCACTCTCAGAAAGCAGAATCAAATCATCTGCAAATAATAAACTTCCAAGTTTTGAATTTATAATGCTGACTGGGGAACACTTCTCTTCTGTGAAGATTTCAGCTATATCATTTATGAAAATGTTAAATAATGTAGGACTTATACAATCCACTTGTCTTACACCTTTATCTGTATTAAAATATCTAGAAGTATAATTTTTGTGCTTAAATGAACACTTTGTGATGTCAAACTGACTTTTTATAATGTTAAACATATCTTTTCCAATGCCATAATTATAAGTAAGTAGATTAGTAAGCAAGAAAAGCTGCGATCCATGCAGGTTCTCGAAAAAAACTAATCAATCAATCAATCAATCTTCTATGTTTATCTCATAACTTTAGGCACTGTACGTTCGCAAAAAAAAAAATGTTCCGGAAGACAGTAAATAACTAAATACCGAAGTTACTATGAATTTAATTTCTGCATATGTGCATTTCGACAACTTATGTCTCTTCAGTGCAGATAAAATCTAAACGTTTGGTAGACCATAAACTCAAAGATGTTCAAAAACTGATAGAGAACAAATAACCAATATGATCTAAATGTAAAGTCATGATCCTTTACAGATTAAGTCTGTGATTGATCATGACTTGATAGAATTAAACGATTGGTCAAACAAATGGTTGATGTCGTTTAATCCAAATAAAACTGAGATATTACTATTTTCGAATATAGACACTCCGAACCTTAATTTTGAATTCAATGGACAAAGTATACCTATTACAAGTAGTCACAAACATTTAGGTGTTACATTTAGCGGGGGTGGTAAATGGAATAACCATATTGATAATATTATGTCTAGTGTTTCGAAACATATCAATGTCTTACGTAAATTAAAGTACAGACTTAGAAAAATTTTTGAATATGCTAGCGAGGTATGGGATAACTGTGGTATAGTTTACTCAAACAATTTGGAAAAATTACAACTTGAAGCTGTAAGAATTATTACTGGACTTCCAATCTTTACTAAAATTGAAATCATTTATAGAGAAATTGGCTGGGAAACATTAACAGAGAGACGTAAATTAAGAAAACTCCAAATGTTCTATAAAATTCAACATAAACTAGCTCTTAGTTATCTAACCAGTTTGCTCCCTCCAACTATTCAATCAACTACTGTTTATCCCTTGAGAAATGGAAGTGATATTATTGTTCCCTTTGCTAGATTGTCCCTTACGAAAGATTCCTTTATCCCTTCGACAATAAGACTCTGGAATAGCCTTGATATCTCCACACGAAACTGTGACAGCATTTCTGAATTCAAAAGAAAACTAAAAATTAAAAGTGATATGACTGTAGTTCCGAAGTACTATTATTATGGGCCAATGAAGTTAAATATAATATTACCACAGCTCAGATGTTCGGTATCCTTTTTAAATTATGATCTGTTTATGGTAAATATCATGGCTAATCCGTCTTGTCGTTGTGGTGCCAGATATGAATATGTACATCATTACCTTTTTGATTGCCCTCTTTATGAAAATATTCGGACTGAATTGTTCGACAGATTAAGTTCGCTTCCCGTGGGCCTTAATCTTGATTTCTCTAATTCTTGTTCAAAATAAATACTTCCCAAATGATGTTAGATGATCTTAATAATCAACATGTTTAGAAATTGATCTCACTTGCTGATTGGTTGTCTCGTGTCAGTTTCTAGAAATAGTGCTACCGGATGTTGATGAAATTAACACCTGCATAATTGTCTAGCGAATTGATTTTTACATTTTATGACTAAGATAACTCAATATATTGATAATATGACATTTTTATCAAAAATATTACACTCAACACCCCTTTCAATGAAAGGCGCAATGATACACATAGCAACGATGATAGCAACAAAATGGCGGCACACTTCGTTGAGACTGGAGGAGACTCCGGAGATCGCTTTACGTCAAATAAATTGAGTAGGAATTAGAGAAAAAATCTCTAACATTGTTTTCCGGTTTATTACGATAATTTCTCACATCTCGATAGTTAAATTTTCACATTTTAAAGTTCTCGGATAAACCTCGAACTTTAAAATGTGAAAATTTAACTATCTCGATGTGAGAAATATACGTAATAAACTGGAAACAATGTTAGAGACTATATGTAACACTTTTAACTTCTGGAAACTGTCAACTTTCGAATTAGCGAAATGAACTTGTTTTCAAGCACGTCTATGAATTCATCAGAAAGTCTAAACGATTCCTTATTACATGAGTTTTTGTTTACAAATGAAACACACACACACACACTCATCATTTGATGTATTTCCTTTCGTTCTCAATTTTTTTATGTAAAGTATAATATTGTTTATAACTAATTGTATATATCAAAGTCCATGCTCTTATATTATAATTATGTTAATTATTGTATTACGGAGAAGACTTCATAAGTATGATTTACTTGTGTTTGATCCGATTTGTCTGTTCTTTGAGCAAAATAAATACGTGTAAACTAAACTAAATGTAAAGCAAAAATCAACTAAGGACAGAGCTTTGCATGAGGGAGATACTCCTTAGTTTTCAACAAAATTTTCAAACATTTAGGTATTGTAAGGTTCCAAATAGAAACGGCTTTCGGGTCAGCACCGAAGTACTGACTACTGGGCTGGTGAATAGTATACCCCCGGGAACTAACAGTCCACCAGCAGTGCTTATACAATCCAGATTAAACATTTTATTCAGACTTTCCTTTTAATTTTTCAGATATTTTTAAAGGTAAAAGATGGACTTTGTAATCAATATTGTTTATGGCTCATCAATATTCAAAGGAATCATATTTACATTTTATAATTTTACGTAACGCTATTTCTATTTCGTTATGGTCTATAGAATAACTAATACGTAACACAATTTCATTTCGTTATGGTCTATGGAACAACTATTTTTGCAATTTCTGTAAACATGTATAAAAGGTAACACCTTTAACCATATACGTTTACGTTTGCAACTGAACCTATATGAAATAATTCCAATCACTTTTATAAGACTAAGATGCTGTCAAGGTGATCAAAAACATCGTCATCAACCATCAGCAGATGAATGGCAACGACCGCTTGAAAAATGTGGACAAAACAAGTCCGGTTTAACCCTACCGCTGGCTTTTGCTAGTGCCGGTACCAAGTCC
>MJUU01046901.1:73440-89371 GCA_002080025.1 Modiolus philippinarum | reverse complement strand
TCATGTTTCAGATTGAATAACGCATAACATGTATAAATTTATAGGGGAATGCTGTACCCTATAAATATTTGTTGACAGCAATTAGTGCAATAAACGTTTTGTTATGTTGATAAAAAAAGGCTGACAGCAATACAGATGAAGTCAGCTGTGATGGGAGACAAATGATAGCATTTCCGAATGCACATCACATGCAACACATAGTGACATTCCTACCGACACACGAAGATAGTAATACACACTGATAAAAGTCTCATGATAGTATAACAGTCGCATTGAAACATAAACTAGAATATACAAGACATGTATTATTGCAAACATTTAAGACCTTGCAGAATGCCTCAGATGGGACCAGCATGTTTAAACATCCAAATAATGCTTATAAGAATGGTGATATTAAGGAAGTTGGTAGATCAGAAATTACTAAATTAACCTTTGATTCATGCTTGCAGCCAAAAGGTCTCAGTGCTGATCAGTGTCGCATTTTACCTCCTGGAGAAGACAAAAACCAAATAAAGGCACGTTTTCAGAAAAAAAGAGAAGAGATGGATTTCCACTGTATATCTGTTTATTCCTATCTAGATGCGTTGGCTTTGGCCATAGTGTATAAGACAGATTTCTATGAAAATCTTCACCCCCCAAACAAAAAGGCGAATTTGTAATGGTGATACAAGATTTGCGGCATCCACTGTAAATCTTTTGAAAAGCCCAGTATCGGTGTGAGGCAGAAGAAATTTCCGACTGCCTAAGTATTGCACTCCGAAAATGTAAAGGTCGGTATGAACAACATACACTTTAAGGACAAATAAAAAAAATTAGATGAAATGAGAAGACCTACCAGTATTGACCTGAATTTTTGAACAAAATGTAACATGATTTATCCTTGATGAGTACATTTCAGCTGAAAAAAATCATAGCGATATGTGAAAGTATGTTAAAAAATTTAAAATGGAATAAAAAAGATTACAGGAAACACCTACAATGGCCGAAAAACATAGCCACATGCCAGAAAGTAAATAGTAACTGCACAAGAAAAAATACCGCTTCAATGACCAGAGGCCGATTAGACAACAGGGAAGCTGTACATGGCGTTTGACATTGTTGTCAGCAGAATGAAATGGGCAGATACAAGTAATAGAAGCAAAGCACGATGAAAATATTTCATTGTATTTTGAAAGTGCAAACAAATTGGTGATATTCAGTAATATAAATACAGAACAGAGTTCCAGCAAAGTAGAGGCACACAGTCACATATAGATATTGAAAAAAACAAGGTCCATCCATTTTAGAGAATTCTCCAAAGAAAGTTGATACTTCCATTGATAAATACACCTCTTGCACAGTACCAGATAATAATAATGAATTATTTTCACAAGCACAAACATTGCAGCACCACAGTCATTCTGCTACATGTAAAAAGCATAGTAAAAAGTGTAGATTTTCATTTCCAAAACAACGCAATCAATAAACTACTACTGTCTTTATGCTATCAAAGGACCAACCAGAAAATATTACTCAATCAATCTACACTGAAATCCTCTCTACTATTTACAGCACTGAAAGCTAAATGAGACACACTATGATCAAAATATTACAGTTCAGTCTATCCTGGAAATCTTGGCACTGCTTCATTAACAATAATATCCCATATTGAAGAAGTATGCCAAATCTCGATTTTCAGCTTTTAACAACGTCTATGCATGCATCATATAGAAAACTAGATGTTGTCGGAAACGACAGCTATCCCCGCACTCCCTGTTTGACACAGAAAACAGTTGTTATACACCCTTGGCATATTTTTTTCATTATTTTTTAAATCTACCTATTGATAGTCATTATTGTTACTAAAAGAATTCTAGGATATACGGTTGCTAAGTAGAATTTCCAAAAAAATCAGTGGTCTTTGAGACTTTCAGGAAATTTACCAAGATTGGAATCAATATTTTTGAAATCCTGTTGATGAAAATGTTTTTCCTAAACTGAATAAACAATTTAAGTATGGTTGCTAGGTAGAATTCCAAAAAATAAGTGGTCTTTGAGACTTTCAGGAAATTTACCAAAATTGGAATCAAATATTTTTGAAATCCAATTGATGAAAATGTTCGTGCTAAACTACACAAACATTTTAAATACGGTTGCTAGGTAGAATTCCAAAAAAATAAGTGGTCTTTGAGACTTTAAGGAAATTTACCAAAATTGGAACCGCCTTTCAGAATCCTAAGTTATCAGAATTTTGTTTTTTACCAAACACTTGTCAGAATATAAGATAATATGCCAAAATTAAAGAAAATATGTGTCTTTGACATTTTCAGGAAAACCAAAGCTGGAACCGGAACCAAAATTCCAAAAGCTTATTGCAAATCTATAGACTACATGCAACAATTCTGCATAAAGATTTGACCCCTAAATCCAAAAATGTAGGAGGAGTTTGCGTCACATGCCACATGTGTCTAATCCACATCTTTGGGTCTTTGTTAAAATTGACATCATGGGGCCTCTTGTTTGCACCAAGACCAATATCAAAAATCCGAAAGCTTATTTCACATCTACAGACTATATGCAACAATTCTATAACAAAATTAAATCCCTAAATCCATAAATATAGGAGGAGTTTGTGTCACATGCCACATGTGTAAAAATTGACATCATGGGGCCTCTTGTTTGCACCAAGACCAATATCGAAAATCCGAAAGCTTATTGCGCATCTGCAGACTATATGCAACAATTCTACAACAAAATTAAATCCCTAAATCCAAAAATGTAGGAGGAGTTTGAGTCACAAGAAAAGTGTGACGGACGGACGGACAGACGGAGGGTATAACATTATCCCCGAACTTTCTTCGAAAGTGCGGGGATAAAGAAGGGAAACGGGGAATATGTAAAAGAGACAACGACCCAAAGGGGAGTAATAACAACTCAAAGCAGCCACCATAAGATCTTCAATGTACGGTGAGGAAACCCCACACCCAACGGCAGGTCGGAGTCGGTCCCTAAATGAAGAGTAATCAAGTTCAGCGAAATAAACATCATCCTAGACTCCTATAGACATAAAGTAAACTTGAATACAGACAAGACACACAAAGGCTTAATAAATTTCCTGACTTAGGACAGGCGCAAACCTGCTGCGGCGGGGTTAAATTTATTTTATCATGTATGTAGCGCCATACATAGATAAACCGTAGAAAACCATGGGCGATGTTTTAAATTCAGTGAGTTGAAACTCGTCACCAGTAGGTCGAAAAAAGATGACGGAGACCATTTCCCAAAACTCTATTGAAGATTATATTTTTATAGCCTAGGTGGCCTAGTGTCTAGGCCGCTGGACATATTGCAGGCGGTGTTGCCATAGATGACAACAAAGCAGGGGTTCAAATCCAGCCGTAGACCTAGCTGGATTTTCCGATGTTAACAGGTTTAAAAAGATGATTTTCATCACTGTTGGCATTTGGAATCATATATTCTACCTTTGCAACTCTCCTTACCAACTTTATACGGTTAGTTTTCCAATAAGTTAAAGGTTTCCTCAGTTTGTCAGGAAACTAGGGTGATAGGACTATTTGATTATGGTGAGGGGTCAGAATATTTATTTACGAAAATTTGCGGGTCAGATGAGTTATTTTTCATTCTATCATACTGTAGAATCTGGATGTCAGACTATATTGATTTCGCTCAACTCGGGCAATTATATTTACAAAACTGTTACCCCACCTTCCTAATCAAATGGTCCTCCTTTAACACAAATTCTGCCCTGAAGTCAGGCAACATGTAGGCCTTGCAGTTGACCGCAATTTCGGTAATTTGTCATTTCCTCTGATATTTGACATACATTGGCAAACGAATTCGTAAGATAAGGGCAGAAATTGAAATCTACCATAGAAAATCAAGTGATCACAAAGCAATACAAAAATAGGTGGTATCAGGTGCTCCGGAAGGAAAAGCATGATCTTCTACACACTATGGCTGGAAATAACCTTGGTGCTTACATAGGCAAACGGATATACCAAAGCAAAGAGGCAGAAATGATCACTTTTTGCATGAGAAAGATGAAACAAATAAACAAAAAGTTAAAACGTCCTTAATTAGTAATAAAGAGGTAAAGCTCCAGGTGTGATGTGATGATGGTGGATTTAAGGTTTCACATTCGAGCTTGATGGATCAGATTCAGTCGGAAACTGGTTCAACTTTATCCTTCTCTCTCCTAGGCACTTGTTTATTTCACTGGTCAAAGCGTCCGTCAATATTCTAAAATTATGTTCCATTTAAAGGGTTATGGGTCTTATGTAAATAAATCTTGTTATCTTTTATTGTTTATAGTATGGAGGTCCCTTGATTAGAACAGCATCGGCGTACATGAAGCGGGAAGAGCTCAAGAAACTAAAGATATCAGGTGGTTTTGATTTTAATTCATCAATTTGGGTGTCCGTCAATACCTGTTTGCGTTTGAAGATGTTGGTTTTTAGTTTTTTAGTATGCATTCGTTTTCATTGGCAAATGTGGTTACAGTTTAAATAGTATTTGATGAGCAATATCCAAGTCAATAACAGTTATTTTGTATTCATTTTACCCCGCTCCAAGTGAGGAGGGGGTAAACTGTATTACCCGTGTCTTTCAACTTTCGTCGAGCTTTTATCTGCAATGGTAAATGTTATAAACTTCATATTTTCTTTTAAACTTTGTATAGTCATGCCATATTGTGGATTGCAGTTTCAGTCCTTACCCGTGTCCGTTGATCCGTCATTACGTCTTTCTCATCTTTCGTCAAGATTTTCGTTGAATGGAAAATGATGCAAACTTGAAATTTTCTCACAAGCTTTGCTCAGGCATGTTATATTTTGGGATGCATTTTCAGACCCGATGGGATACTACTTCCTGTTAATTTTTTTATCATTCCGTCCGTCTGTCACACCATTTTTCAAAGTTTTTCTACGCAACAGTAAATGACACAACCTGCAAATTTTGTTTTGTCAAATATTGTCATGCTATATTGTGGGATATATATTCAGACCGGTACCTGGCATGATACTAATGCCTTTTCTTCCGTCGTTCTATCCGTCCGTTACAACTTTCGTCAAGCTTTTCTCTGCAATGGTCATAATAGTTAATGATACAAACTTGAAATTTTGTCAAAAGTTTTGTCTCGTAACGTCATTTTGCTAAGTGCAATTTCAGACCTGTCGGGATACAACTTCCAGTTTACCGACTTTTTTTTTACTCTTTTTACACTTCAGATTAATCTCAGCTTTTTCGTCCATCACAACTTTCTGCTAGCTTTTCAATTTTCTCACAAACTTTGTAGGGCCGTGCCATACCTGTTTCCTAACTTAGTTAATTTTTAAAACGTTTTACATATTATTGTAAATTTTCGTCGAGCTTTTCTCTGAAATATTGTCACACGCTTTGTATGGCCATTCCATATTGTGGGATGCATTTTCAAAATTGATCGGATACTACTTCCTGTTTACTGACTTTTTGACACTTATATTTTTGACATTTATGAGTAATTTTTGATCAAGCTTTTTTGAAATGGTATTTGATACAAAGTCTAAATTTTGTTGCAAGCTTTGTATGGTTATGCCATATTGTGGGATGCATTTTCAGACCTGTCTGGTTAATACTTTCGTTTATGTCTTATGTATGTAGTATTTATTATGTAAAATATTGGAGAAGGCTTTTATAATTTGTACAACCTGTGCCTAATCCGTTTCCATTTGTCTTTAACAATAGAATAAGTTTAGATCAGTGGTAAATACTTTCTTCTCCTCATTTGTTCATTTTTATGCCCCGCCGCTAGGCGGTCGGGGGCATTAAGGATTACCCTGATCCGTACGTCCGTCCGTACGTACGTCCGTACGTCCATCTTTTTGGTTTCCGGATGATAACTTGAGTATCCTGCGTCGGATCAAAACCAAACTTGGACACATGCTTACTTATCACCCAAGACAGAACCCTATTGATTTCCAGGTTGGTACCCCCAAGGTCAAGGTCACAGTTGCTAAAAATAGACCAAAATTTCAATAAAATGTTGGTTTCCGGATGATAACTTGAGTATACTACATAGGATCAAAACCAAACTTGGTTATATGCTTTGTTATCACCCAAGATAGAACCCTGTTGATTTACGGGTTGGTACCCCCAAGGTCAAGGTCACAGTTGCTAAAAATGGACTAAAATTTCAATAAAATTTTGGTTTCCGGATGATAACTTGAGTATTCTGTATCGGATCAAAGCCAAACTTAGTCATATGCTTGCTTATCACCCAATACAGAACCCTATCAATTTCTGGGTTGTTAACCTAAAGGTCAAGGTCACAGTTACTAAAAATAGACAAATTCCAATGAAATTTTGGTTTCTGGATGATAACTTGAGTATACTACATTGGATCAAAACCAAACATGGTCGCATGCTTACTTATCACCCAAGACAGAACCCTATTGATTTACGGGTTGGTACCCCAAGGTCAAGGTCACAGTTGCTAAAAATAGACTAAAATTTCAATAAAATTTTGGTTTCCGGATGATAACTTGAGTATACTACATAGGATCAAAACCAAACTTAGTCACATGCTTGCTTATCACCCAAGACAGAATCCTATTGATCTATGGGTTGGTACTCCCAAGGTCAAGGTCACAGTTGCTAAAAATAGACTAAAATTTCAATAAAATTTTGGTTTCTGGATGATAACTTGAGTATCCTGCATCTGATCAAAACCAAATTTGGTCACTTGCTTACTTATCACAAAAGACATAATCCCATAGATTTTAGCATTGGTACCCCCAAGGTCAAGGTCACCTAAAAAATTGCTAAAAATAGATTAGTATTACATATAAGACTGTTTCTCGGATTATTTGTTGGAACTACACATTATATCAAAACCAAACCAGTTCCAGTGCCTATTTATCACAGGAGAAAGATCCTTTTTATAATTATTTGATATATATATTGTACATAGTTATGCCTTTAATAACTTAAGGGTTTC
The DNA here is from genome assembly GCA_002080025.1 of Modiolus philippinarum. NCBI lineage: Eukaryota > Metazoa > Mollusca > Bivalvia > Mytilida > Modiolidae > Modiolus > Modiolus philippinarum. The sequence continues at coordinate 82,398 of MJUU01046901.1, read as the reverse complement.
GATTGCAAGGAGGCGGGGGCATCCGTGTCCCATGGACACATTCTTCCATTTTTTACACTTTTTTTTATTATAGAGATTTTTTATAACCCCATTTCCTTTCCGAGCTTTGAGAGGCAATATGGGCAGATTACTTAGAGCTTTTATTTTTCATCGGATTTCGATCGTTTATTTTTCTTATTGTTTTTTTGGGGGGATTCTCATCGTTGTAAGGTTTCAGCAGTATGATTTTGTTTTCTAGCTTGAAGATGTCAGAGGGGCCAAATTGCAATTTTTCAGAATATATATAAAAAATTAATCGAATTTAAGTGGGGTTTGTTATCTGGGACTACTTTATTACAGATGTTGCATAGATCTCAAATTGTTCTGGGCTATTAGGGACCAGATGGTACAAAGATTGCAAATGTGAAAATTGCCCCATGTGATTTAAGATTAAACCTGACGATTAAACAGAAGATAATCAACACCACTTATCACATGACGTTTAGTTATTTTCTGTTGAAATATTTTCTTTGAATAATACTGTCATCTTTACCCGAAAACCCGATTTTATTTTAGAACTTGCAATTTCTAAATTTAAGAAATTCCGTTAAAAGCTCAGGAGTATCTGCCTCTTGCATAGCTCTGTCCTTATCTGATTTTGTCTTTTCTATTCAGATCCCAATGGTATTTGTCCTCTATCAGCTTTTACACATATTTCGGTTTATGGATTTCAAAATTTTTTATCTGTATTGAAGAGACATAAGTTGTCGAAATGGTCATGTGCAAAAGGTAAATTCACACTTACTTCGGTAATGTGTTTTTTAAAACAAAAGCTGTAGCATGTTTATGACAATACTTGGTTGCAAGCAATACAGTGTACAATTTTTATATCACAGCACATTTTTTTTTAATTGATTTATTATCATTGGAAAATTGAGCTGAACATACCATGTATAAAAGTATGTTATTTTAGTTCTGCATAGGGTCATTTCGACAACTTATGTCTCTTCAGTGCATATCCAATCATAGCTTTATTTCTAAAATAGACATTGCATAACACATGCACAGAGAAAATCATATCATATGTAGTCCGGAAGTTATAATGACAAAGCAACCAGATTAAGGTTTATAATATAATAGTAATAATTTTTTTTATAATGCTTTATTGGCAAAAAGAATGTTATATATTGAGACAGAGACACACATGTAACAGTAATAAGGAGAATATGACATTTAGTTATTATTAAATACTAATTGCAAACAAATTATTAATGAGACAATAAAAAACTTTTTTTTCCATTTATAATGATATCATGTTTTTGTCTATTTGTTGTGACTGAATCAAAAGATTGTGTGGACTAGAAAGAAAACAACCAATTTAATCTATAATCACATTACAAAATTTCAAAAAACAAAGTATCAGAGTTTGACAGTTTGAACATGTTATTTTCAATAACTATATTAAAATCGCACATACACACATTCATACCTACATTTATCATTGCAATGTCTTTTACAATAAATCAAAAGTTGCTGTACACATCTAAAAGTCACTTCAATATACCATGTGTACAGCAAAAATATAACTACAATCATTGCAACCCCATTCTCACCTGTCACTTTCAAAAACCATTCTTACTGAATTAATATATACTGTCTGACTCTAATTAATTTTATTTTTTCTTTTATTTATTTTTTTTTAATCATAACTACTATTATTAATCATAAATACTATTATTAATTTTGATGGATAGTAATCCAGGGGTTCCAGCAGTTATCGGCCCTTTCTAAAGGTTTATTTTTATAATATATATATTTTTCTATTAAAATATTTTCTTTCAGATAATTTTTTAATGCTAACATATTAACTTGATTGCCATTTAGTTTTGACCGATATATGTAGAATTTAGTGTAAAGTGCTAAAAATAATAATGAAAAACAGGAAACATAAAAACAGAGTGAGAATCATGGGAGACAAACAAGTTTGTTTATAGACTTGGTAAAAGTCCATAACTTTTTTGAAACAGAATTTTGATTGGATTTGATAAGGCTTCTGAATTTAAGAATATTCGGTCTTTGTCTAATATTTTTAGGTAAAAAAAATTGTCTTTCGTTATTCGAAGATATAATGGAACTCATCACCGATTTGTCGACTATTGCATTCTATACTGTATCTTTCATTTCTAGGAATGTTTTGCCATCTAAACATTTTGAAATCCACAAATAAAAATATGTTGTCAAAGGCTGACAGCAATACAGAAGAAGTCAGCTGATGGGAGACGAATGATAGCATTTCCGAATGCACATCACATGCAACACATAGTGACATTCCTACCGACACACGAAGATAGTAATACACACTGATAAAAGTCTCATGATAGTATAACAGTCGCATTGAAACATAAACTAGAATATACAAGACATGTTTTATTGCAAACATTTAAGACCTTGCAGAATGCATCAGATGGGACCAGCATGTTTAAACATCCAAATAATGCTTATAAGAATGGTTGGTAGATCAGAAATCACTAAATTAACCTTTGATTCATGCTTGCAGCCAAAAGGTCTCAGTGTTGATAATTTTTTTTTTGATTTTACCACCTGGAGAAGACAAAAACCAAATATAGGCACGTTTTCAGAAAAAAAGAGAAGAGATGGCTTTCCACTGTTTATTCCAATCTGGATGCGTTGGCTTTGGTCATCAGTGTATAAGACATATTTCTATGAAAATCGAATTTTTTATGGTGATACAAGATTTGCGGCATCCACTGAAAATCTTTTTAGAAAAGACCAGTATTGGTGTGAGGCAGAAGACATTTCCGATTGCCTTAGTATCGCACTCCGAAAATGCAAAGGTCGGTATGAACAACATACACTTAAAGGACAAATAAAAAATTTAGATGAAATGAGGAGACCTACCAGTATTGACCTGAATTTTTGAACAAAATATTACATGATTTATCCTTGATGAGTACATTTCAGCTGAAAAAAATCATGCTATATGTGAAAGTATGTTAAAAAATGTAAATCTGCTTCAATGACCAGAGGCCGATTAGACAACTGGGAAGCTGTGCATGGCGTTTGACATTCGAGGGTTCAGAGCAGAAAGGTTATATGTGCCTGTATTATCTATATACACATAGAACCTTTCTGCACTGAACCCTCGAATTGTTGTCAGCAGAATGAAATGGGCAGATACAAGTAATAGAAGCAAAGCACAATGAAAACATTTCATTGTATTTTTGAAAGTGGAAACAAATTGGTGATATTCAGTAATATAAACACAGATCAGAGTTCTAGCAAAGAGGCACACAGTCACATATTGATATTGAAAAAACAAGGTCCTTCCATTTTAGAGAATTCTCCAAAGAAAGTTGATACTTCCATTGATAAATACACTTGATAAATGCACAGTACCAGATGATAATAATGAATAATAATGAGAACTAAAGCATCATCAATTTTCAAAAATGCTGATGTGGCCAGTTACTTGTCCTCCATTCATGACAAATATGTCGTCGTTCCTGCCGATAAGGCCACAAATAATATCATTTTTATTTGCAAAAATCATTATATAAATTGTTTAAAGAAAGAACTAGGCATTGATAATTCCAATGGCAATCCAACTTACGCAGCTACTACTCTGTCGAAGGAGGAGATATTACAGAACCATAAATCTGTTTTGCTTTCCTTCGGGATTTCCACCAAGGATGAAGACAAAAATCTCCCCTCTTTGTACTGGGTACCTAAGTTACATAAATGCCCATACAAAGAACGATACCTCGCTGGATCTGCCAAATGCTCTACAAAACCTATGTCTAAATTGCTAACCTCCATCTTGACAGCTGTTAAAGAGGGCCTTCAAAAATACTGTCATACTTGCTTTTCAAGAAGCGGTGTAAATGAAATGTGGACTTTGAAAAACTCCAAAGATCTACTTGGCATCTAAAACTCTAGATCATTATCACACTGTTACAGCATTAAAACTTTCGACTTCTCCACACTTTACACTACTATTCCTCATGAACAACTAAAATCTCGGCTGAAAGTTCATAGATGTTTCTCACGTAAGAACGGTGAGCGAAGATATAGGTACATTGTTGTAGGTAGAGAACAAGCCTACTTTGTGAAAAGTGACACCGAATCGGAGAAAAAATATACAAAGGAAGAAGTGATTAAAATGTTAGAGTTTCTGATCGACAATATATTTGTCCAGTTTGGAGGACTTGTTTTTCAACAGACTATCGGAATTCCTATGGGCACAAACTGTGCGCCTCTCCTAGCCGATCTGTTTCTTCACTCTTATGAAACTGAATTCATCGAAGGGCTTCTTCAAAATAAAGATAAAAAACTGGCACAATCCTTCAATTTTAGCTTCCGTTATATAGATGATATTTTGTCACTTAACAACCCTCGCTTTGGTGATTTTCTTTATTTGATCTATCCAAAAGAGATCAACTGTACGACAAACGCGATGACTTCACCTTTCCAATAGTAAACTTCCCTTTTCTTTGTAGCAACATCCCAACAGCGCCGGCATATGGAGTTTACATCTTTCAGCTCATTCGCTATTCAAGAGCATTCCTTGATAGAACCCGGTTGCTCACAAATAGGCTACTTCAACAAGGGTAAGTTACCCAAAACTTGAAGTCATCCCTCCAGAAGTTTTACGGTCGACATCACCATCTTGTGGACCGCTATGGGATATCTGTTTCCCAGATGACAACAGATCTTTCCCTTTCAAGCTTAATTGTTTGTTTCCTCTACCGGATTTGACATGTTCAACACGGCGGGTGTCTTATAAGAAGCAGGAGATGCTAACGCTACCGGTGCACCTGATCTCACCCATGGTTTTTTTATTGGGTCCGTATTGTTCATCTTTGTGTGTGTGTGTCTTCATTTTTCTTTCTATGCCGTACCCATGTTGTGTCTCTGTTTTTTCTCTTTTTTTGTTTCTGGTGTTGCCATTGTCCTTGGATTGTTCGCTTTTGGATTGACGGTTCGGTTCTCACTTACTTTACTACCACTGAGTTGATGCCTCTGCTGGTGGACAACTTGTCCCCAAGGGCATCATCAACTCAGCAGCTTATTTTACTTAAGCATGAAATTGAGAAACAACAAGACCATACTGGCTGGGGAGTCGCCCAGTATAAAAAGGCACCAACCTGATGATATTATGGACACGGTATCATCTTGTAAGGCAGGTGTCCAACCAAACAAAGTCAATAATACCATTTCATACGTAGCATCAAATGACCCACGTTTCCAGTATAAAAATTCTGACTTAGAGCCATCCATGCTCCGTTCAATTACAGGACATCTTAAATTATAATGATGATGAACAACATTGTACTATCTCAAAATGTAAGATTAAAAACTGTAAAACATGTGCAATTTTGATAACAGATACGTTCTTTATTAGTAATTTGACAAATAAGACGTATCATACTAGAAGCTGTGACGATCTTAATTGTGCTTCTAAAAATCTTGTCTACGGTATAGAATGTAATTTATGTGGCCTTATTTATGTCGGAGAAACTAAAGGGAGACTGAATGACCGAATGAACGGACATAGATCGGGAATCAACACGATAAAATTTCCAACCATTTACCATCATTTCAATCAATCCGATCATTCTATTCTCTCCATGAAAGTACGTACTCAAGAAAAAATTTACCATCCTACGAACAATCCTAACCTAAGTACACCTCTTCGTAGACAAAGAGAAGAATACTGGATACGCAAATTAGGAACGGCAATACCGTATGGTTGTAACGACAAAATTGACAGTATCGGTAATCTATCCAGCCCGAAATGCAATGATATAAATGTGATGCGCATTTTTGATAACAATCCTAGACGAAAACGACGCCATGGCCATCGCCATTTTACATCACCAACACTTCATGATGTAACTATACAAGGCCTACTTCCTTTCGTTAGTAAACCTTTAGGATTGCATCACCTTCGTACAAAACTTTATTCCCTACCACTTACTAAATTGAATTCTCTGTATAAAACGACTTTAGAAAATACCTGCACTGATCAATCCTCATCTTTATACATGTTAGATGCTGTAATACTTGATATTGATCAACATAGGTTATCCAACCCTGTTAAAGAACTCGCCAATGTAGAAGAGTGCCGTTCATTTCTACCCATCAAATTCGCTAATAAGAGTTTGGATGCTATTAACCTAGCCAATATCCTGCATCACAAAAATGCAAAAAACAAAATAACCCCATATTTCAAACACACATCAGTCCCGATCATTTCGTACACCTATACTTCACCAATCGCGTCTAAAATTTTCAACCATAAACGTGTATTGCAAAACCTTACCACCGACGACTTCAAGTCTAAACCACCATATTGTTCATGTTCTGATTCACCATACAGATATAGTCCCTGTGGTCACGTCATAACGGGAGATTTGAGTATCATTGAAAACAAGTCTCTCCGTGATGTCCTTGCAAAAGGGCCTAAATTCCGTGAACCACGTTCCATCAACTGGGAACAAAATTTCAAACTTTTTATGGATGCTGTAGAGGACTACGCCAGAAAATTGATTAAACGTGAACAAGATGAAGACCTTGATTCCCTTTCGGAGTGGATTAAGGCTGCCAGGTCGATGATTCTTAAACGAATCAATCAACTACGAGGGTCAATGAAAACTAAAGCATCATCAATTTTCAAAAATGCTGATGTGGCCAGTTACTTTTCCTCCATTCATGACAAATATGTCGTCGCTCCTGCCGATAAGGCCCAAAATAATATCATTTTTATTTGCAAAAATCATTATATAAATTGTTTAAAGAAAGAACTAGGCATTGATAATTCCAACGGCAATCCAACTTACCCAGCTACTACTCTGTCGAAGGAGGAGATATTACAGAACCATAAATCTGTTTTGCTTTCCTTCGGGATTTCCAATAAGGATGAAGACAAAAATCTCCCCTCTTTGTACTGGGTACCTAAGTTACATAAATGCCCATACAAAGAACGATACATCGCTAGATCTGCCAAATACTCTACAAAACCTATGTCTAAATTGCTAACCTCCATCTTGACAGCTGTTAAAGAGGGCCTTCAAAAATACTGTCATACGGTACTTGCTTTTCAAGAAGCGGTGTATATGAAATGTGGACTTTGAAAAACTCCAAAGATCTACTTGACATCTTAAACTCTAGATCATTATCACACTGTTACAGCATTAAAACTTTCGACTTCTACACACTTTACACTACTATTCCTCATAAACAACTAAAATCCCGGCTGAAAGGTTTAATTCATAGATGTTTCTCACGTAAGAACGGTGAACGAAGATATAGGTATATTGTTGTAGGTAGAGAACAAGCCTACTTTGTGAAAAAGGACACCGAATCGGAGAAAAAATATACAGAGGAAGAAGTGATTAAAATGTTAGAGTTTCTGGTCGACAATATATTTGTCCAGTTTGGAGGACTGGTTTTTCAACAGACTAATGGAATTCCTATGGGCACAAACTGTGCGCCTCTCCTATCCGATCTGTTTCTTCACTCTTATGAGGCTGAATTCATCGAAGGGCTTCTTCAAAATAAAGATAAAAAACTGGCCCAATCCTTCAATTTTAGCTTCGCGATGACTTCACCTTTCCAATAGTAAACTTCCCTTTTCTTTGTAGTAACATCCCAACAGCGCCGGCATATGGAGTTTACATCTCTCAGCTCGTTCGCTATTCAAGAGCCTGTGTTCGATACAGTGACTTCCTTGATAGAGCCCGGTTGCTCACAAATAGGCTACTTCAACAAGGGTATGTTACCCAAAACTTGAAGTCAACCCTCCAGAAGTTTTACGGTCGACATCACCATCTTGTGGACCGCTATGGGATATCTGTTTCCAAGATGACAACAGATCTTTCCCTTTAAAGCTTAATTGTTTGTTTCCTCTACCGGATTTGACATGTTCAACACGGCGGGTGTCTTATAAGAAGCAGGAGATGCTAACTCTACCGGTGCACCTGATCTCACCCATGGTTTTTTATTAGGTCTGTGTTGTTCATCTTTGTGTGTGTGTGTCTTCATTTTTCTTTTCTGTGCCGTACCCATGTTGTGTCTCTGTTTTTTTTTCATTTTTTGTTTCTGGTGTTGCCATTGTCCTTGGATTGTTTGCTTTTGGATTGACGGTTCGGTTCTCACTTACTTTATTTTCACAAGCACAAACATTGCAGTACCACAGTCATTCTGCTACATGTAACTAGAGGCTCTCAGGAGCCTGTATCGCTCACCTGGCTTTCAGATGCCACAATCATGGTAACATTGTAAGTTATACAGTTGATCTTCAGTCTCAAACTTAAGTACCTCGAACACCACCAATATCTTGAACAGTATTTAAAGTCTGATCATGTTTTACTACATTTCTATGTTTGGCTTTTTTGACAAAAAACATTCTTGCTAAGAACCACTTTTGACACCAGTTTTGAAATCGAGACGTCATTTTGTAAATGGCGGCCATCCAACAATTTTCAACATCAGTTTTGAAGTCGCAACATCAATATCTATTTGGACAAAAAAAAATCATTGAAATAGGACAATGCTGAAATTTCTCGCCTGTTTTGATGGCCATTTTGAAAATGGCAGTCAACAAATAATTTTTAACATTAGTTTTAAAGTTGCGACATCAATACCTACTTAGAAACCAAATTTCATTGAAATCAAGACAATAATGAATTTTCCTGCCTTTTTAAGCGGCCATTTTGAAAATGGCGGTCAACGAACAATTCTTAACATCAGTTTTGAAGTTGCAACATCAATACCTATTTGGAAACCAAATTTTATTGAAATCGGACAATGTTGAATTTTCCCGCCTTTTTTGGCGACCATTTAGAAAATGGCGGTCCACGAACAATTTTTAACATCAGTTTTGAAGATGCAACATCAAAACCTATTTGGAAACCAAATTTCATTAAAATCGGACAATGTTGAATTTTCCCGCCTTTT
>MJUU01046901.1:44951-72523 GCA_002080025.1 Modiolus philippinarum | reverse complement strand
GTGAAAAAAGTCAATAACTACAACACAGGCAGTTGGATTTTCTTTAAAATTTCAGAGTATGTAGATCTTGATATGCTGAACATTTTTCAAATTTACACTTCACCTCTATCTGTTACAGTTTTTGAAATAAAAAATAAAAAATGCATAAATTTTGAAAATTTTACGGAAAAGGGCTATAACTCTAAGACGGTTTTTCCGATTTTCTTCAAAATTGCAGGGCAGATAGATCTTGTCATTCTGGACAATTCTACTCCATGTCAGATTTTTGATATCTGCAACGGTTTTGAAGTTATTTGCCAAAAACAGCAATTTACCCCTATGTTCTATTTTTAGTAACAGCAGCCATATTGTTTGGTCTACGGACATAAAAATCACAAACTTGAAAGTGCATACCCTGGTGATGATTCAGGCCAAGTTTGGTAAGTATTGGCCTAGTAGTTTCAGAGGAGAAGATTTTTGAATAAAAGTTAACGGACGCCGGACGACGGACGACGGACGCCGAGTGATGGCAAAAGCTCACATGGCCTTTGGCCAGGTGAGCTAAAAAGCATAGTAAAAAGTGTAGATTTTCATTTCCAAAACAACGCAATCAATGAAACTACTGTCTTTATGCTATCAAAGGACCAACCAGAAAATATTAATCAATCTACACTGAAATTCTCTCTACTATTTACAGCACTGAAAGCTGAATGAGACACAATATGATCAAAATATTACAGTTCAGTCTATCCTGGAAATCTCGGGACTGCTTCATTAACAATTATATCCAATATTGAAGAATGCATGCATTATGTATGTAGCGTCATACATAGATAAACCCGAGAAAACGATGGGCGATGTTTTAAATTCAGTGAGTTGAAACTCTTCACCAGCAGGTCGAAAAAAGATGATGGAGACCATTTCCCAATAACTCTAAAATCATCGTGAAGTCAGCGCACAGCAGACAGTATATAGATTATTGTCACTTTCATTTTTATGAGAGCAGAACTGGGAAATCTTTGACCTTTGCAATTTGCAAGATCTCCATGGTAAAAGCGGATCTCAAGTATCGTGTTCAGAAATGTATGTCAGAGATGGCTTCAGATGAGTATTTTGATAGAACATCAGTTTGAGCTGTTAGCGACCTCTCAAAGCTGCAACCATTTGAACAAAAACCGTTTCTGTCTCAATATTTGATTGTGTTGCATCAAATTGACAACAGAGGTACACTACAAAATAGCCAATATGACAAACGCGATAAGTTCACTTTTTCAATAGTCAACTTCCCTTTTTTGTAGCAACATTTAAAAGCCCCAGTTTATGGAATTTACACCTCACAATTCATTCGCTACTCAAGGGCTTGTGGTCGATACAGTGACTTCCATGATATAGCTTGGTTTCTTACAATAGACTACTTAAGCAAGGGTGTGTTACCAAAAACTAAAAGTCATCACTACAGGAGTTTTACGGTCGACATCACGATTTTGTGGATCGTTGTGGGATATCTTTTTCCCGGATGACAACAGATCTTTCACTTCACAACTACTGTTTGTTTTCCTCTACCGGATTTTATTGTACCACCGGAGTTGACATGTTCAACACGGCGGGTGTCTATCATTCATACATTTTATAGAGCTGTGTGCAACACTATTATCTATATAACTTATGTATCTTACCTGTTGCAACCTTATCCTTCCTCTATCTATTTCCTACCCACCCAATGTTCAGCGAATACTATGTTACAACTCTCGATTTCCTACGAGGAGGAATGACTAGGTTACCGAAAGCTATATTTTTATAGCCTAGATGGCCTAGTGGTCATAGTGCATGAGGTATTGCCATAGATGACAACAAAGTAGGGGTTCAAATCCTGCCATTGCCCTTGCTGGATTTTCCGATGTTAACAGGTCTAAAAAAGATGATTTTCATCACTGTCGGCATTCGGAGCTCACCTTACCACCACATTATCATTCTTATTATATAGAGCTGCGTGCAATTATATAATCTTTAATTGGGTTAGTGCAAATGTCTGAATACCAACAGGAATATTCATGTATCGAAGACCATTAATTAAAATGTCGCGCAAATGTTCGGGCAGTGTAATGTTGATGTCAGTGAAAGGGTTGGCGATTGTGGCTTCCATTCGAATTATTCATCACATTGATAGAGCTAAACCTCAAATTTTACAAATTTCATATGGTTTGTACATTGTCTTTGATAACATAACATATTTTTGTTTGAAGTCCTTGAACCAAGTATTCTCTCTCGGTATGGTTTACATGAAGTCGGGTTGTTAATTTGGTAATAAATTTTCTCCAGGATTCTAACCTTGATATTGAAGCTGGAGTGGTTTGGTTGGTGGAAGTTCACATTGCTTATCTTGTATTAGACTTCATAGCGATGGCCACATATTCTTGTGTTCAATCTTTCCTTGGTTTCTCAATATACCCAGCGTACACTATGTCTAGTTTGATTTTTACTGTGAGTCTTTTTGTGTATTTATTTTTAGCCATTCACCACACATAGGGGAGGGTTTGGATCCAAGAAAACGAATTTAACCCCACCGCAATTTTTGCGCCTGTCCCAAATTACTAAATACTGAAGTTACTGTAAATAACTGTAAATAATTCCAAGTCAGGAATATGTTGGTCATTGGATTGTCCTTGTCTTCTTATAAAATTTTAGTTTCTTGATATTTGGGTTATTGGATGTGGTTTGTTTCCATTGATTTATTCACTTTTTTACCTTTCCGGGGCCATTTAGGGCTTACTATATGGTGTGAGGTTCCTCACTGTGTTGAAGACCATATGGTGACCCCTAGATGTTTTGTTTTGGGTCGTTTTAACCTGGATATGGGATGTTGTCTCCTTGACATTTATCCCATTTCCTTTCTTTTTCATACTATGCTATACACTAGAAACTGTGATTTTGAAAGGAAATAAGAAGGAAACGGGAAAATGAGTGGTTTTAAGAAAAAATATTACTTCTGATAGTTGAATGGTTGTTATTTATTACTAGAGTTGGAGTAATCACGATCGAAGTTACAATTTAATTTGCGCTTCCGATTTAATTTGCCACCTATTGATTCAGAACAGATTTTGTGAATGTATTTAAGGTGCCATCAGCATGCTAGTTAGTATTTTGTTACCAGTGTGAAATTGATACATATATTATATTTCAATATAACACATTTAAAGATTTATAGAAATAAGACACTATCTTCCTGTATCTCTGGTCCTTAAATATTTTCTTAGCATTATCTTTAGACCCTGTTTTAACATTCATTTATACTCTACAACCCTTTGTTAGAATGGTATTCAGGTTTTCCCATGTTTACTTCTAGTACAAAACGTGCTGGGACCTGGGACTTATATATCATATAAGTTATATTAGTCCCAGCTGGGACCTATGTGCGATGCTAAAATTTCCTTTTATCTGTCAATGGCATTTATTTAGCAAATATGCAACATGATTAAGTGCTTCATTTACGCCAATAGCACATGGACTGCAATAACGTGTATATTTACTTGATTAAGGCGCTTAGTCGTGTCGTAATTTGACATTGATTATAGAGAGTTCTAGGTCCCAGCGTAGCTGGTGTCGGAGATATAGTTTGTCATTTTTTTTTATAACACAGATAATTATCATCCTCCGTTTATGTTTCTGTTTGTATGTGGTTCTTGGTCTAAAAGGTTGGTTTCTATTGGCTTCCCATGTGAACTCGTGTGGGTTTGACTAACACTTAACTGACATAAGTTTTAGGTATGTGTTTATTGTGCATCAAATTCGGTAGAATGAATGATTACCTCATTTGTTTATAATACTGACCATGAGATTATTTACAGTTCATAAAAGATGGGACATAAGTGTGGAAGGTAGCTTCATGAGCACCTTCCCTTTTTGTCGAGCTTGGGCTAACCTTGATGATGCCATCCGTTTTTCACAGCTATTGTATGTTCAGTTATATGTATGTGTGCTGTTGTTTTGCAATATTGACGGATTACATTTTCACTCAAAGTCGATGCTATGCTACATTTATCTATTCAGAAAAACTTTACAAAAACCAAAAAGTTGCATCTAAACTTGACAAAAAGAAACAAACAGTCATTTTATTTATATTTGGCTCCCGTTGACAATTTGTTCTCGTAAAAGTTAGAATTCAACACAAAGTAGCAATGAAACAGAACAAGTGGTATCAAAACATTCGACAGTGTTGTCCCAGCAGACTAGGCTCCTTGAGCTAGCCGGCAGTTTAGCGGCGAGCAACCCTTGACCCATTTTTCAAATTTACGTATTGTCTTTTTCTCTCGTTTCAGGATTGTGGTCATGGAGTTAGTAGTCTACCTGTATTGGGTTTTATTCGTATGTTTTTATACTATAGGAAAACGGGACAGATAAAGGGGAGAATCGGGTACCCATAAACCGGTTTAACCCTACCGCTGGCTTTTGCTGGTGCCGGTGCCAAGTCCGGCTGTCCCGAGTTCCTGTCGTTGTCAGCGTTTGTCTTTTGTCTTATACGTGTTTTTCTTGTGTAGTTCCATTGCAAATTGTTGCATGTAATTATAATTTTCAGCCATTGTAGGTGTTTCCTGTTATCCATTTTTTAACATTGCTGTTCGCTAATATGAGGGGGAGCCGCAGGGGGTATGATTCCGGAATCCCGACTTTATTTTTTCTTAATCCGAGAAGCCCGAACAACAAAGAAAAGTAAAGATTGATGAAATCCCGATTCCCGGTGAATAAATTTCCCGAAATCCCGGGCTTAAATCATAAAAATCCCGAATTCCCGGTCTAAAAAACATCCAATCTCGGCATCCCGAAATAGGGCCGACTCCCCCTCTAATATGACAAATGTCATATTGGCATTTGTACTAATAATTCATACATGAAGGTGAACAAAATTCAATTTAGAATTAATTTTCAAAGATTTTGTAATGATTCGTCACCTTGAAATATTAAATTATTAATTTCATAATAATAAAACAAAAAATGGAGAAGACTGTATCATAATTTTGGAACTTAATATATAAAAATATTGTACAAAGTTGGCAATCTACAGATAACCAATTGTTTGATTATTCAATTAGTGTGTAAATCAGTCTTGAGATATCACCTGAGGGTTCAATCGTCTTCCAACGGCGTTAAGAACAGACAATATTCAGCTGAATACTAATTTTACTGTCTGAACAACTCCTTTTGCCATTACAGGGCCTTTAAATCCTTGATTGTGTAGATATAAAGCTGGCCACACGATATATTCAACTTCGCATCCAGAATTTGTATATAACTTATATGAATCTTTGTCAATTTGTGTTCCTTCCAGAGGTATTGTTTCCAGGTACATCGGTGGGTCTTGTATTACAATTTTCCAACATAATTCTACACACTTATTAAAATATTCATGTTTCAAGAGATCAGTAAGTATAGTGTCATCTAAAGGAGGGTTACAACAGCGTACTTCGTTGTGAAATATAGCATCTTCTTTAAGAGTCTAGAATAAAGATAAATAATAGAAATTGTATCATACAAAATTTAAATTATATATGTACTATGAGATCTTTTATGATGATAAAATACAAAGTTTGTCAGATGTGTAAAAAAAACATCAAAGTAAAAGCCAAATTTACAAATTTTGAAGTTTGAATTATATAACCAGTATTGCAGGTTGTATCACAAGCTTGGATATTTCTTTCCGATTGTCGTTTAAACTAGTGTCGGCTTTGATCCAGGTCTTATCAAAAAAGTGTTATTATACACCGCTACACTAAGTGATACATTTAGTCAAATATCTGCCCGTCAATCTGCGTGGTCGCCGATCGGTTTCCGGGTGTTAGAATATTGTTTTGACTTAAGTATGTTGGCTGAGTACTACAAATCTCAGAACAAGTTTTATTTTACTTCTCATTTGGTACTTTGCTAAACTATTGCACTGGCGGTGACATCTTTGTATATCAGACCTACACAAAACAATGTTTTCTGTGAAGTTTAGCTCAATCGGCGTCAGTAGCTTATGAAGAAAAAAATCACTAGATTGCTACACGTAGCCATATTTCCAACACCACACAAGGAATCTGAAAACCAATATGTTAAGGTTAGAGGCTCAGAGACTGAGCCTGAATGGCCCATCTGACAAAATGCTAAAGAGCAGGTTTTTTATGTTCTGGGCTGGTGGAATCGGAACGGAATGAGTTTTCTTCCGTAAATGGTGGTTTACAGTGGGAGATGACCCATGTGAGATCGATGCACGCGACCTCATCTCACACCGGTAAATGACCAACCAGACGTGTTGATTTTTGTGATACAACAATTGTAACCATGACTAAACGTCATAAAACACCTGACGTCACAATGTACGGAACACTCAAATGGCCACAACGTTGTTCAAACAGTTAGGGTTTCCAGACGTTTCTTTTCGCTATTTACGGAAGAAATAGGATCTTGCATAAGATCAGAATTAAAGATCGGGCTATCTTTCACTCGTGTAAGAGATTCTACGTCTTTTCCTTTCGTTTCGCTACGCTCCACTCGAGAAAAGAAGAAATTTCTTACACTTGTGAAAGATATTCCGATCTTTAATCTAATCTTATGCAAGATCCTATTAATCTTTGTAAAGGACCTTCCCTATACCATTCCAGTACAGTTCGATAAATTTGCTTCAATAGCTTCATAGCTGATGATGTACCCTTAGGGTACAATGCTATCCTATGTTCTGCGCAGCTGTCATGTTTTCTTGTCAAATCTGAACAAAATGAGCAATTATTTCAAAGGAAAGGTCACACAACCTTCCTGTAAAGTTTGGTAGATTGAATGTTTTGAGGTGTATTCATAGGAGATGAACAAATAAGGCCAATGTTATTCCATGTTCTGCGCTGACAGCCATGTTACTTGTTGGATTGGAATAATATGAACAATCATCGTAAAAGCCCTACGCTCTGTCATACTAGTCCAGTTAAATTTGCTTCAATTGTTTCAAAGCAGATGATGAAACTGATATTTTTCCCAAAGGTTCAAATGTTAAGCCAAGTTTCGTGCTGGCGGCCATGTTTTTGTCACATCATACAGACATGAGCAATTTCTATTAAGGCACTTCTTTTTGAAATTTCAGTACAGTTTAATCACATTTGCTTAGATGGTTTCTGAGCAGATGATGAAAAGATGTTTTTTTAACATACAGTCCAATGTGCCCATGTTTTTGTCACGTCATAATGACAAGAGCAATTTCTATTAAGGCCATTCCCTTCGCCATAACGGTACAGTTTAATTAGATTTGCTTCAATAGTTTCAAAACAGATGATGAAAAGACATCATGTTTTTACATATAGTCTAATGTTAAAGAAAGTTTCATGCTGGTGGCGCTGTTTTTTTTGTCACATCAGAACGAAATGAGCAATCTTTGTAAAGGGCCTTCCATACATCATTTTTGAAAAGTTTTGATGAATTTGCTTCAGTAGTTTCAGACGAGTTGATGAAAATTATGTTTTTTATATAGGGTAAAATGTTAAATATAAGTTCCATGCTTGTGGCATTTTTTTGACACATCAGAGCAAAATGAGCAATCTTTGTAAAGGACCTTACATACATTAATCCTGTAAAGTTTGGCTGAATTTGCTTCAGTGATTTCAGAGGAGTTCATAAAAATTATGTGTTTCCCATAGGGTCCAATGTTAAATATAAGTTCTGCGCTGGCGGCCATGTTTTTTTTTCGGATTGGATGAAATGAGCAATCTTTGTAAAGGACCTTCGATACAGCATTCCTGTAAAGTTTGGTTGAATTTGCTTCAGTTGCTTCAGAGAAAGTGATGAAAATGTGAAACGTTAACAGACGGACGGACGACGGAAGCCAAGTGATGAGTTAATAAACAGCTGCGCCAAGTCGCATGATACGCCCGTCGTCACCCTTCAAAACTTTAAGTGATTTAGGTAAGGGGTTCTCAATTCAGAAGCACCTATAACTGCCTAATTAAGCTTGATATCTCTTCAAGAAATTAATCTGCAAAGTTTGAAGTGAGCTGATCAAAGTATTTATCAGTCAGAGTGACATATAAAAAAATGCCTTAAAATTGACGAACAAAGTCACATAACCCTTGAAGAAAAATCAAAATTTCACGAAAAAGTATACAGATCATGAGGCTTTCATATCCAATACCTCTACAAAGTTTGCAGTTAAATGGCCAAAGGGTTTCAAGTTAGAGCGTGACATGTAAAAAAATACCTTAAAATTGACGAATAAAGTCCCATAACTCTTGCAAGAAAAATAAAAAAAATCACGAAAAAGTATACAGAACGTGTGGCCATCGTACACAATACCTCTACAAAGTTTGAAGTAAATTGGCCAAAGAGTTGTCAAGTAAGAGCGTGACATGTGAAAAATTGCCTTAAAATTGACGAAAAAAAGTCCCATAACTCCTGCAAGAAAAATCCAAATTTCACGAAAAAGTTTACAGATCGTGAGGCCATCATATCCAATACCTCTACAAAGTTTGAAGTGAATTGGCCAAATGGTTGTCAAGTTAGAGCACGACATATGAAACGGACGGACAGACGGACGGACAATCGGACATTGGTATACTGTAAATACGTCCGTCATTAGACGGGCGTATGAAAATGTGTATATGACTGACATTCAGTGCACTTGATCAAACAACTGTTCTGTGCATGGGAAAAATACGTGTCACAGAAAAAAAGCTCTATGAATGTCATGATATAGTTACTATGGTGATTAAAAGATGTAAAATTTGAAGGAAATCTTGAAATTTGTTGTAATGAATTGCGTCCACAAGATCTACCATAATATTACATTATGGACTAATTCCTACAAATTTTCTGAATCAAAATCACTCTGATCAAGTAAATCAACTCACAATGCTTTAAAATATGAACAAAATCGAGACTAGCGTCCGCTAGATCTACCAAGGTATAAGAATGTTGAAATATTCAAATTTCCATCTCATACAAATTTGGACGAAATATTATGGCGTTTCGATATAATTAGATACATACAATGAAAATCAATCTAGAAAATTTGAACGATTTTCAAAGGAGTGGTTTCTGAGAAGTGGCATTCAGAATGTCTGCCCTTTAAGCAATACTGAAATATTCAAAGTCCCATAACTCCATCTGACAAAGCAATATAGCAGTGACATAATGATTGAACGAAATCTGAGCAGCTTTGGAATAGTTGCGTTAATTATAAATTTTGATGGACGGAGGTATGACGCAGATCGTTATTAAGCCACCCGTTCTGGTGCGGCGAGGGACAAGAATGTTTTCTCATAGATACCAAGTTTAAACAGCGTACCGCACTGGCAGTCATGTTTGCTTTCAGAAAAGATTGAATTGTGCAATCACTGTTAAGGACCGCGGTACTCAGTACTCTAAGAAATTACTTAAGTCTGTTTTTTCCACAGGATCCATCAATTTACTTTATTCTCATCTCAAAGCCATTTTTTGGACACAATAAGACGGAGATGAAATATATTCACATATGACCATCAATACAACGATCCAGAAGAGTGACAATATTCACCATAAGTTAAGACGAGATTATGAAAATATGCTTTTGTAAAGGGGCCTATGTTAATCCGTTTTCCGAATACTGGCGAATCTCAATGAATACACCGGCAAACGAATACCGAAGAGAGAACGAGGAAAGGAAGAATTCTAAAATCATGGATGCAAAATCACGGTAATTCACATCCATCACGAATTGAGCCAGTATGACGAAGACAAAACAAATACACAAAAATGAACAAAAACGCCACACAACTAAAGCACTAGCGGTGTGAACCTCTATAAAAACTGAGGTATCATCAGGTGCTCCGGAAGGCTAAGCATGATCTACTCCACGCGTGGCACCCGTCATACTACCAGTGAAAAGTCCGGTTTTGTCACTGTCAGTGTTGGTCAGTCAGTAGCAAACTCTTGATCTACCCAAAGATATCTGTTCTCATTTGTGAAATTGAAACATTGTAACGGTCTGTCAAATCGTGGTGACGACCGTAAAACTTCTGTAGGGACAATTACAACTGTCACTGAACATACTTGAATTGTGACTGAATTGAGCAACTTTTTATAAGACCTTTTCTGGCTCACTCATAAAATGTTTGGTTCAATATACTTTAGTAGCTTTAAAGGAAGTAATCGAAATGATTTTCCCAAAAGGTTCAGTGTTAACAATGTTTGCGGTCAGAATGAGACTGATTTAAAAAGTTCTAAGGAAACCCTAAACAGCACTCATGGAACGTTTAATTTAATTCACTTTAGTTTTTTCAGGGGAAACGATGAAAGTACGCTTTCTCCACACTACTACTCCTTAGACAATGTCAACATCTAAAACACAAAGAAACAAAATGTCACAAACGTACGATGCAGAAAAGAAAAATGAGAACACACATACATATGAACCCAATTTAAAACCCTGGTTGAGGGCAGGAGCACCTTTTATCTGTTTCAGCAATTTCCAAAATAGTTTTCCCAAAGGATCATATGATAAACTTTGTTGCGCGCTGGCGGGTATTTTTACTGTTTCCAATCTAAAGGGAATTGGTTTTCACGTAAAGAACCTTCTATACATCACCCAAACACAATTTGGTTTAGATTGCATTGTAATTAAAGGTTTGATCAAAATCTAATTCCTCTATAGAATTCTGTGTTGAACAATGTTTTGTGCTGACGGTCGAATCTAAACGTACAAACTTTGTATACAACCTTCCATACATCACTTCTGGATAGTTTAGTTTAATTCACTTTATTAAATAGTTTCAGAGTCAAAGTCTGTATTCCTTTAATATCAAATTTTGTTCAAAGCCTCTATCCTTCACTGTGATATAGTTTGATCCAATTTTAATTAAACATTTTCAAATTATTATCAAAACATTCCAAAAAAAATTATTGAATTATTTCGGCCAGTTTTAAATAGTATGCCTAAAGAAGTCATCTAGAGTACCTGTTGAAGCATCTCAATTGCTTCGTTAGCCATGAATTTCCGCCCTTCATTAATTTTTTGTCGCTGTGTTGGATAACTCTGCCACACATCAGCAACCTTCAAATACAAAACATACCATTTACTAACTAACTTTGAAGATGTTTAGAAAAACTAATGAGTTCATTTAATAGATAATTTCACCTCTTTCAGCAACAACTCAGCAAAATTACCCAACATAGTTGTCAGGAGCTAAAATTCAAATGGCACAAAAACTAATGAAAAACTAATGAGTTCATTTAAAAGATAATTTCACCTTTTCAGCACCAACTCAGCAAAATTACCCAACATAGCTGTCAGGAGCTAAAATCCAAATGGCACAAAAACTAATAGTAGGGTGCCCATGTCCAAAAAGACGCTTAGTTTGCGAGGATGGGTTATCGGAATAACACACGACTTATGTTTGTTGTATAGGCTGGAATAGTTATTAAATTTGATAATTTTCATTGTCGTAGAAAGTTTCCATGGTCAGGATTTCTGTAATTTCTCATTTTGAAGGGGTACCCTCTAGCAGAACTTAAGATATTGTATCTTTAAATTTACAGAAATTAGAGGCAGTCTCTGATATTCTGATAAGAAGCTATTTTTGTGAAAATCATGACCTAAAATATCGTATTGCTAGCTAGGATGTAACTTATTATTCATTGATTTTTATAATTTGTCGGTGTTAATTTTGG
The DNA here is from genome assembly GCA_002080025.1 of Modiolus philippinarum. Lineage (NCBI taxonomy): Eukaryota > Metazoa > Mollusca > Bivalvia > Mytilida > Modiolidae > Modiolus > Modiolus philippinarum. Next base: position 60,886 of record MJUU01046901.1, on the reverse strand, counting down.
AGTAAAAAAGTTCATGAATTTAAGACATTTTCGTTGAATGCGAACTTATTTACCTGAATTTTCGAAATATTTTAATTTAAACGGAAACACAACTATTAGCTGTCATATGTGCCAAAAATCATGTGCGCCATATCTGCCATTACAGAGAAATCAACAAATAAAAGCACGAAATTTGCGTAAAAACCTCAAATTTATACGTTAATCTGATTTTCACTTCGCTTGATTAATCTGGAAACCGTACAAAACAACGGCAGTAGAATACCGAAGGAACACAGGGGTGAAATTCACAAAAATCGAAGTCCAAAGACAGGGCAAAAACGAGAACACAGAAAACAATGACGTTAGACACAAAAACAATAACGTTAGACAGATACAAAGCACAGAAACAGAAATTACAACATTCAGAAGAAAGGCACTCACAGTGTGAACTCCAGTGAAACTGAGAGTGACATCAGGAGCTCCGGAAGGGTAAGCATGTCCTGCTCTATTAACAGCACCCGTCACACTGTGAGTGATTCAATCCGGGAAGATGTCACAGTCGGTAGTCAAATCCGGGAAGACGTGAATCTAGCTGAAATGTCCACTTTCATTTGGGATACTGACACGTCATATCTTTCAATGATGCTATGGTGACGGCCATAGAATTTCTTGAGGGATGAAATTAACAAAGGTTGAACAAATCCCTGACTAAGCAGCTTTTGTGACAGTGTTTTTGCTCTGTGTTTCAGTTGTTTCTTTAATTTCAAGCTCCTTTGGATAGATCTGATGTAAATACTCCTTAAATTTAGGATGATTAAGATAAAGTACATCGTCTATGTAGCAGAAGCTGAAATTAAAGGACTGGGCTAAATGTTTTTGTTTTCTTTGAATAAGCCTACAACTCTATTCCATATGAAGGAAAAAAAATATCATTGTGGACCAAGTCTTATCAAATTATTTAGATCTATTAAAGATTTTGTATTGGTCGAATTTCGAATTTTCATGTGCACGTTAATGTTTTCACATTGAAATTGAGATTTCACTATCCATGTTGATAATATAATAGGGTATTGGTACAGTTTTATTGGTCTTATTGAGTTTTATGGTATTGTGTATTTTTTATGGCGATTTACTTAAGTTATACCAAAAACAAAAAAGTGATTTATTTTGTCGAGGTTTTATTCAGTTTTAAAGAGGTAAAGCTTAAAAATTTAATCCAAGATGGTCTATCAAAAACTCATTATACTTGAAAGCGTCCTTTATATATTTCAGGTGCAAATATCTAAAATTGTACACCCAAAAAACAAATGCTAACCGTGAAACTCGTTTAATGAAGATAAATGACAAATCATTATAATAGATAAAAGAATGAACCGTTGGTATAAAATTAACGTTATTTTTTAAAATTTCGTCGGGGTTTGTTGGTAAAATGAAGCTAACTTTTAGTTTCGTGGAATTTTTCCAAATTTTAGGAAATGACCTTGAACCCCATTTTAAATAAAAATATGACCAAATTCGATCTCTACGACATGGTTATTTCGATGCGCCATGGTCTCCTCTTTCCAAAAATGAATAATGCAGGTGTGTGCGATTCCGTTAACCCAAATTCGAAAAAATCTTCGCTTGGGCACCCTACTACAATTAGATGCAAATTGTCAATCGCCTTAGTTCTGACTTAGTACAGGTATTTAAAAAAAAGTGGATGACCGGTTTTATAATTTACCTTTTTAAATACTGTAGTCCACGTCTTCGAGGTTTAAGTTCATATCAAATCAACGCAGTTTAAATGCCCGAACTCATGTATACTCGACACAAAACAGTTTTTTTTATATGAATGAATAGCAAAATCCGGCACAAAATACAAATAGAACATTTTTCATTTATAACTACTTTTAAATTCTTACAGGATTATTTGTTAAATATGTAGATGGAACCAAAATCGAATAAGATGGACACTTAGTATTAAATCATGGCGAGTACAAGGATACCGACAGAACTATCCTATATCAACTGATTGAAAAATAATGAAACCAGGTAATATGTTTAATGTGGTATAGGGTTTAGTCTCCGATGGTAAAACAACTGTAATCCTTTTTCAATTAATTTATCCAGCAGCTTCATGCAACTGAAGCCCTAATCATGTATATTTTTAAATTTGACAAATTACAGTGTCTGTTTACCTGTTCTGTGGAAGGATTATTCATCAGGAACATATTTTCTGCTAAGCCATGAATTTGACGTTCAGCCTTTTGTTTACAACTTTTGTAAATTACCTAAATAATAATGAGAAAACTACAAGCAACTATCATGCAAAATCATAGTAATTCAACACTTTGAAAATACGAAGATGGTAAATTAAGGATGAATGATTGTCAGGCTCCATGCGATATCCACGAGGTAAAAAGTTATCACCCGACACGAAGTGGAGGTTAATAATTTTCCACCGAATGTTTTAATCACAATGACATCTTCATCCAATGGCAATGTTTTTTATTAGTTGCCAAAGTGTTATAAAACAATCACTATAGTAATAACATAAAAAAAAAAATACATGTCGCACGTTTGTTTTGAATAATAATCGGTAAACTTCGGTCGGAGCGGGTGTTAATATTCAAGTTCGGCAAACTTGGCGGGCTCAGCGTGTGTTAATTTAGACATGAACACCCTTTGCTGATATTATCTCACGTTGCTAGGGATGGGTGGGACTAACGAAAAATTAGTAAAAATTGACAAATGCGGTTTGTCGAATGGAATTAATGGATAATAAAAGAAATTGCATAAAGTATAATAATTAAAGTTGTCATTGGAAAATTCAGCAAGGTTGTGACCTGGATTCGACCTCAACGGCACTATCCGCCTAGCAGTTTTGTGTCTGTCAACAAAGCTTCACGACCATATACACCTCTAAAAAGGTGCTGATAAATCGTTGTCAAATGTGTGAAATCTTTATTTTACATCATATTTTGATGGGATTTTTTTTCTTTGGTTTCCTCTCATTGTAAGCTTAAAGGGAAAATTCGCAAAAAAATTAAAATTTGATATTATTTTCCATTTGTATAAATGAACCAGTATAAATCTATATTAATGTTTTATTCCAAAGGATAAGTGCATGAGATCGATATTTCGATGAGATTGACTTCGTTGTGCGGGTCGACATTTTGCCATCCTTTCGATAAAATTGTCAAGATATGTCTAATGACCTTAGAGATACCAAATAACGGTGACCTACCGTTGCCATCATGTACATTCTTTATCAATGTGAAGCAGATGGTTGTCTAACTAAATGATTGTATGACAAAGGCGCATTATATACTTTTCCTGGTTTTTCAAATATTTTTATCACATCTAGGTACAGAACCAACATTTTATTTTAAAAAAATGTTTGAAAATATCAAAAAAGGTGCAATGCGAAATTCTGACCATGGATATAATAAATCTATGTTCTGACGAGCAGACTGCTCTACAAATAATTGAAATAATATTAGCCGGGATAATACGACACACCGACAGGTATATTTTTGACAGGTTGTTGTCCAACAAAACAACAAACCTGTTTATTACCCCCAATCAACAAACATATGCACTTACCTGTAACCATTTCAGGAAGTATTAGCGTGGTTTATACTTTGCCCCCTCTCTCATCCAAACACTAATACACAAAACTTGCATACAGTCGGATGAATTCCGATTCATAAGCGAAAGTAATATATCATGTTTATCCATCAATGTTACGTAACCTCGGAGGCATGCAATTAAAAAAAGTACAATTTTGAAATAGACTATAACTGCAAAGATGGGAAAAGTTGCGTGAAACATGACATAAAGCCAGAATACTATATTTAATATAAACCATTTCAAACAAACAGAAGTTACTTCTCGGTTTGCCTTTTATGGCAAAGGAGGCATTTAAGATATATGCCGTTTTCACGAATTTCTTCAACATTTTCTATTTTAAAACCAAGTTTTTTTTCCTACAAAAACACGTTTCAATTTACAGGAATCTACCTTGCGTGTTGTATTATATATCTAATTCAATATAATCAAACGTTTAATTGCTACTCGCATGCTGAAAATTCTATACAGAGCCGGTTATCGTAGCATACCCATTCTCCATGGTGCAAAATTGTAGAAATCCAGAAATAGACTATAGCTACGACGTCACATAGTTTACAAAGTTTTACTTATGTTGAATTATGCTTTTATACAAATTCTAATAATTTATTACTATAAAATAAAATTTAATATTCGAAAACATGAATATTCTGGTTTTGATATAAGTTACAAATGCGCAATTATTCACAATGCTATTTCCATAGGGGGGTACCCCAGTGTGACGCAATTCTAAAAATAGATGCAACCGAATTTCAACTCCGGGGGTCCCTCTAATAATTTGTCGGTACTGAGATCTTTCCAATTTCGGAATGAAAAATGGGGATTTCCGTTGCTCTTCTTGGTGAAAATAGGGGCTATAACAGACTTGACATAGCTCTTACCGTTTCTGAGCTATAAGGGGTCAGAGGGGCCAAAATTGCAATTATATGAAATATGTGAAATCTTTATTTTTCATCAGATTTTGATGGGATTTTTCTTTGGATTATTCTCATTGTACGCTTTATTTTCACTATTTTGTGTCCAGCTAATGACTGTATCAAATTTTCTACTGTGTCCACATTCCCTTAAAATTACACTTGTTCCAATTTCAGTGGTTGACATGCTGCGTGCGCTCTGCATAGCCCTTTATTTTATATATCATGGATTATACAAACCTTTATCAAACTATACAAATGGTAAACATATAATCTATCATCTTTATTGTCATGTTTCTTCCTCTTCTTCTTAATTTGTAAATCTTGGAGGGCATCAGTCCAATCATTATCATATATTTCATTGAACAGTTCAGCAATTTTTCCTGGTCTGTTAGGATCATTTAGGTTTGTTATGTTTGGATTATTACTAGTCAGCCTTATTCCAGCCTCAGTGCTCAATCTATAACAACAAATACCAAAATCGAATTTAATTTCGCCGTCTGAAAGATGTTAAAACAACGGCAGTAGAATACCGAAGGAACAAAGAAAAAGACTACATAAAGCAAAGTCCAGAGACCAGGCAAAAGCAAGAACACCAGAAGACAGAAGACTAAACACGCTTCACAACCACAAAACACAAACACTGCAAAAACAACAATAAAAACAAAAGCACTAACAGCTGAACGCTCAAAAAGAGTGACATCTGGTGCTCCGGAAGGGTAAGCTCGTCCTGACACCATTTAACAATTAAGATGTTATACTGTCCAATTTGTCCACTGTCGAGTGAGACTAATCTTAAAAAGTTACAAAAAATTAAAATATGAACTAAAGTTGAAACAAAATTGTTATAGTTTTCTATATTTCTATATTTGCCTCAATTAACTGTTCAGACACAATTTGTGGAAAATGAATGAATACATTGTGCAATGAATTTGAATAATACGTCTCTAAATTTTGCTAATGCTGTCTAAACGCGTAACGAGTTATGTACTCTCCAGAGCACTTGACGTCATGTAAACTTTACAAATGTATTTTAGTTGCCATGAATCTCAAGTTGTATCGTTGTTAGTTTTTGAAATTGATAACAAACAGTATACAAATTTGAATCTTTGAACAGATAACTCCAATATGGCTAATAAAAATTTCATCGGGATTGCAGGTAAAGCAAAGGAACAATTTTGTAACATAAATGTAGCGACGAAAATACGAGAGAAAATTAACGGAATTAGGACATTACTACGATTAATTTAAAGGTGGTGATATTTCAAAGTGAGAATAAACCTGTATGTAATAGCAAAAGAGGACACGAGTAGCAAATCTTTGCTAACTTGAGCAGGATAACTCAAATAAAAATTCATTTCAATGCTGTAAAAACAGTATTCTCACTATGAAAAACTGTAGAGTATTTTGCTTCATTTGATCTTTTTAATAATTTTATGAATTTATAAATAAAGAACCTAAACTGACCTGTTCAGATACTCATCATTTTCACTTCTTAGTCTACTATTTTCCCTATTGATAGCCGCTAAATGTCGTTGAATCAAATTTATACTATCCAGAAATATCTCTGGGCAAACACACTCATTTTCATCCTCAACCGTCAATACTCTATCTCCATATGTGCAGAGCGCCTCAAGTCTTCTAGTTTTCGAAGTCATTGCTTTTATTTGAGATAACCTATAAAACATTTTAGGCAGTGTAATGCATTACATTGAACTATGAAAATTCATCTTGCGTTATGACAAACATGTATGCTTTCTTGCAGAAACACAGTATCCCTACTCTGTTGTACCCTATGTTTTACTGATGTTGATCTAGGACCCCATCTACTGGTTATGACAAGCAAAGGATTTAATATACATGTATGTGCTTAATTTCATTCATGTACAATTTGCGTTTACCACTGAAGTAATTAAGTGCAATATTTTACAAGTAATTCTAACACTTACAACTTTTGTTCTTTCAACGTCACTGTCTCGGTATCATTATATTTGTCATCTACACTGACCATGGCTTGTTGTTCTGGTTGTTCTTGGTTTATGACATCGCGAAGTCTAAAATTAAACAGTATATCTTAATAAATGAATTGAAACTGAAATGCAAATGAAAGAGTACATGTATCCATTTAAATGAATTACCTGACTGACAGTCAATTAGACTAGTTCTTATCCCTTTCTAAATATTGCCACTTAATGTGTCCGGTTCCAAGATGAAAATTTCTTAATGACGCGGTACACAATTAGAGCATAATTATCCGCAAATCTTCCATATACGGAAAAAGAGCAACTATGAAAACCAATGGGATGAAAAGGGTAAAAAAAGCTTCGTCACTTCAAAGACGACACCCAAGCTTGATGTGCAGAACCACTGTGAAGTTTCATCATAGATTCATTATTGGCGGCATTTAGTGATCATTTCCAGACTTGCTCCTTTCTTGGACTGTTTTATTTTGCTAATTGTTTTAGAGCACTATATTTTGTTACAATAACCTATCTGCGATGAGGATAATATAAAACATAAAAATATCCAAGGTACATAAAGTAAATTTCGTTATGCTGAAACGTAAGCATAAGATGCTTTAAAGAAACTCCTCATTTTTATAATATTTAATTATTTAAGGTTGTTTTTCTTGCCCAATTAATTGGTAATAGGGGTAAGTCGATTCCCATAAAGGTAGCTGACAATTAGTTTGATCTAATTTGCTCATAAAACAGTCTGCCATGTATAAATTACTGTACTAAAAATATCCTTCTTATTGACTTTTTTACTTCTGTCAATTCCATAAACCTCACTGCAAAACATAAATAACGTATTTCTATCAGTGAGTATGACCAAATAAGCAATTCAAATATGAAAAACATAAGAAAAATTGTTGACGATCTCGCATCAATGGGCTAAATAAAACATGGGTGTGGCGTTATTGGACAATTAGCAACAAATTCCGATGTTTGGGGCCGTCTTCAACTAACTCTGAGGTATGAGCAAAGCTCACTGTTGAAGGCTTCATAGTGACTTCAACAGTGAGAAACAACATAAGAATCGTTGTTCTATTGTTGGTTCTAAAATGTATTTGTAGAGACTTTGTCTTCTGTGCATATACTCCATATCCTTTCATTTATATAAAGATATCCTTTATTATTCGAATTTACCATTGATTGAAGTTCCACTAAACTCTAGTCAGTTAACAGTCCTATTGGTCTCTATCAGATACCATTTATCAACTCTGCCATTATCACTTACAAGTACTATTTACTTTTTATGTGAACTGAAGAAAGCTTTTAAATTATCCCCTTTAAATAACTTGACTCTCTGATATGGTGTTAATAAAGTACATATGTGCAAACACATCAGTACAGGGAAGTGTAGTTAATAGAATCGCATAACCCATTAGATACACCTGTGAGAGATGGACATGGCACATGAGCTCCCTTGCTATTTTGTCAGGCTCTTTGACAATTCTGCATTTTCATATTCTTATCTCAATATGACCTGGTGTGAAGTGGATGCGTGGATAAATAGGTGCACATTGCCAAGAAATTAAATCATAAAATTTAAGTCAACACATAATGTTATTTGAAATCCATCAACTAACTCTAGTCAGTTAACAGTCCTATTGGTCTCTATCAGATACCATTTATCAACTCTGCCATTAGCACTTACAAGTACTATTTACTATTTATATGAACAGAAGAAAGCTTTCAAATTATCCCCTTTAAATAACTTTACTCTCTCATATGATATAGTGTTAATAAACTACATATGTCCAAACACATCATTACACGGAAGCGTAGTAAATAGAATCGCATAACCCATTAGATACACCTGTGAGAGATGGACATGTCCACATGAGCTCCCTTGCTATTTTGTCAGGCTCTTTGACAATTCTGCATTTTCATATTCTTATCTCAATATGACCTGGTGTGAAGTGGATGCGTGGATATATAGGTGCACATTGCCAAGAAATTAAATCATAAAACTTTTAAGTCATCACAGAATCTTATTTGAAATCCATCAACATTTTGAGCTCAATTGTGCATTAATGCGAAAATTAGAACACCTGTTCTATTTAAAAAAATCTTCATTTACACTTTCAAATACAAAATGTCAGAAACTTTGGTATTTTTAAACCACTGGACCAATGCCACTGATGGTGGACCAGAGGTCCCCGAGGGTATTCATCAGTCCAATAGTCAGACTTGTCTGACATAACAATTTACCTTGCGTTTCATAGGAATTTACTGTTTTTATAAAAATTTCATCCCTTAAAATACTACGGCTTCATTACGTGTATGGCATTAGGTAGATGTCCTCAGTATTGAATTTGGCCTCCCATTGCAATATTTTTGGTAATGAGTACTTCTTTTCTGACTATGTTTTTGGATTATGGCTTTCCAAATTATTTGATTTTAATGCTGCTGACGAGAGGTTACTCCTTGAAACACGTGTACAGCATAACGAAATTTGCTGTTTATTATGCAACTTTGGTATTTTTGTATTCTGAATACAATTAGAAGAATCTTGAACAACTTTGGTATTTTTGAAAAAGAAAGGAAATAGGGTAAATATCAAGGAGACAAAATCCCATATCCAGGTTAAAACGACCCAAAACAAAGAATCTAGGGTTGTATTATGAACAATATTTGCTTGCATTTCCAAAATCCGAAGTCAATCAACTACCAATTCACAGTTATAAGTTTATATATCTACTAACAAAACAAAAAGTTTTGGTTCTCCATTGTTTTAATGTCTTGAATAAATATATTTTTCTTTCAGCATTCCTTTTTCACCACAAACATTTGACAACAGCTGTGACATATATCAGCGTAACTTCAAGGGAAATAGTTCTAAGTTACAACACACAACACTTCTACATGACTGTTAAAAACATAATTTATTTGTTTTTTTTCAATTTTGCTGAAACAAATTAACTTAAGTTGCCATCGATGTCATAGTCGAGTAAAATCAAGAAATTGTATACCTAAGGGAATACTTGTTTACCTTAAAGTTGTTCTTTCAAAGTACAATAATAGTCAAATCAGTATTAATTTCTGCAAAAGTGGAACGTTTACCCATAATATAACAAATATAAACGCAGATGTTTGAATCATTTATGCACGAAATATGGTAGAATTCTGAGCAATTGAACGAATCAAACGAACCTAAGTAAGAATCCTTACTGTCAGTCAAACAAAAAGAATATTCCAAAGACAATGGCCACAATAGAAAGCACACAGAAACAAGGACATCACATGCGAGTGGCTTAGAAAATAAAAACTGAAACACAAATACAGATGACATCATAAACCCAATTGAAACCATGGGTGAGATTAGGTGCGTTGGACAGACACTTCTTACAATAATCAAAATAGGATATTGCAACCTGCTTAGTGATAAAAGGAAAGACAATAATTAAATAAACCAAATGGAAAAAAAATCTGAAACAATCGGATATTTCTCGACAAATCAAGAAATATAAAAGAAAACTTGCACTTACGACTGGAACTGATTTTTCTTTTTCTTCTTTTTCTTTTTGCCCGTTTTCGCTTGTGTTGTAGTATTTTCTTGTGTCGCAACTACCTGATCTATTGGAGAACTAGAAAAAAAAATACGATAGGCTATGGATGATTTGTTGCAAGGGACTTCAATAATTTAAAAACAAAGAAATTATGAAAATATTTTTCAATGAAAGCAACCATAACCTACTTCTTAATTATGAATTTTATAAAATTTCCATGAGAATTGATATTAAGGGGACAAATACATACAATAAATTCGTCAAATTGCATTTTGACGTGTCATTTTGAAATACTATTGAAATGATGCCTTTTTAACAGGTTGGGGATATTCCCAATTAGAATAATATATCCCAATTGGGATAACTTATCCCAATTGGGATAAGTAGTTATATCCAAATTGGGATAAATGACTAGTTATTCGTGAAGTACATTTTACAGGTTTATTGGCGCATCATTAGACATAAAAAAAATTATAAAGCTATACGGTTAGAGCTTTCAGACAGTATAATTCTGTTCTCGTAAGAATGCTGAAATTTCTGCGCTGATCGATTAATCACTGAAAACAAGCAGTCACTTTGATTTAGTAATATCTTAAGCTTTTAAGAGTTTAAACTTTTTCTTTGCCTCTTTTTTCAAAGTAAATTATTTTTAAACCGCATAAAACATACTGTGAAAGTGTAATCAAAATGGTTTTTTGCTATTGAATTAACTAGAGGTACTGTGGCCTAGAGGGCCACAAAAAGGGCCCAACTCCCCAATGGATTAGGTCCCCTATTTAATTTGCTGCAAAAAAGTTAGTCATAGTTGCACAATTCCATCTTGTGCTAAAAATTTTGAGAAATTTGCATTTCTTTAGTCTAGGAAGAGTAGTGACCATAAAATGGGTAATTAAGAAGTCCATGTCTTAGGTGTGGGAAAACCTAAAAAAAATGCTACTTCATTTATTAAAAAGTTTCATTCAGATAAAAAATGTCTCTACAATTGACAAAAGATCTCGTAAATAACTAGGTCGGTAAACTGGAAGTAGATGTCCGGCAAATCTGAAATCGCTACTTGCAGTATGGGACATGATTATAAACTTGCATACAAAATTTCAAGTGGCAGTGATTAGTAGTTTCTAAGAAAACTGTTACGAAAAGTCTCTACAATTGACAAATGATCTCGTAAGTCGGTAAATAGGAAGTAGATGTCCGGCAAATATGAAATCGCGACTTGAGGTATGTGACATGGTTATAAACTTGCATACAAAATTTCAAGTGGCAGTGATTGGCAGTTACTGAGAAAACTGTTACGAAAAGTCTCTACAATTGACAAAAGATCTCGTAAATTAACTAAGTCGGTAAACAGGAAGTAGATGTCCAGCAAATATTAAATCGCGACTTGAGGTATGTGACATGGTTATAAACTTGCATACAAAATTTCAAGTGGCAGTGATAAGTAGTTTCTGAGAAAACTGTTACGAAAAGTCTCTACAATTGACAAAAGATCTCGTAAATTAACTACGTCGGTAAACAGGAAGTAGATGTCCGGCAAAACTGAAATCGCTACTTGCAGTATGGGGCATGGTTATAAACTTACATACAAAATTTCAAGTGGCAGTGATAAGTAGTTTCTGAATAACTGTTACGAAAAGTCTCTACAATTGACAAAAGATCTCGTAAATTAACTAAGTCGGTAAACAGGAAGTAGATGTCTGCCAAAACTGAAATCGCTACTTGCGGTATGGGACATGGTTATAAGCTTGCATACAAAGTTTCAAGTAGCAGTGATTGGTAGTTACTGAGAAACCTGTTACGAAAAATTTGTTGCTATCACAGACAGACAGACAGCCAGACTGACGGATGGACAGACACAGGAAGTAGATGTCCAGCAAATTTGAAATCGCTACTTGCGGTATGTGACATGGTTGTAAACTTGCATACAAAATTTCAAGTGGCAGTGATTAGCAGTTTCTGAGAAAACTGTTACGAAAAGTCTCTACAATTGACTAAAGATCTCGTAAATTAACTAAGTCGGTAAACAGGAAGTAGATGTCCGGCAAAACTGAAATCGCTACTTGTGGTATGGGACATGGTTTTAAACTTGCATACAAAATTTCAAGTGGCAGTGATTGGTAGTTACTGAGAAAACTGTTACGAAAAATTTGTTGCTATCACAGACAGATAGACAGACGGACAGACGGACAGAGTGATTCCTATATACCCCCCTGAACTTCGTTCGTGGGGGGGTATAATGAAGTATGGAGAAAAACCCAAATGAACATGACATTTTATTTCTTCCAGGGTTTCCTCCCCTTGACCATGTAGGGGGAAAATAACGCAAATGCAGGTTTTAAACGTGGTGTTTGAAACTACAATAGCTTTGAATTTTTCAAGTTTTCCAACACGTTTTCACCGGATTCCCTTTCTTCTGTTTTCATGATTTAATCATAAACAATAGTTACCAATTGGAAATTTGAAGAAATGAAATGTATGATTTCACCTTTTTAAAAATGCCTCTTCTCATGAAATGCAGAATCATTCAGAAGATGATAACATATCATTTGATGACTGTAATGGTGGAGTTTATTATGCTTTGTGTTTCATTACGCGCCATTTAAACATGAAATTTTAATTTATAAAAAACTAACCAATTATCCCAATTGGGATATATCTGTTTATCCAAATCTGTCCGTCTGTCTGTATGTCTGACGATCCATACTAACAATATTGCTACCCTTCCTAAATTTTTCAAATTGGTAAGAACACAATGAAAACGTAGAAAGGACAATTTTAGTCATAGTTGAGGATAATTAGAAATCCAATCACTGACCACACCAACTTTTTTGTTATCACCTAATATCTTTCAAACGTGGAATGCTTTTTGATTATACATGTTACGTGTTTGCTGATATACCACTGTGCCAGGAAACTTTACATTTAATGAGGGTAATAACAATATTACCTGACAGTTATCAAGGGCCGAAGAATTTGGGACAAAAAAGCAAATCAGGTGAAAAGTACCGAAAAATCGTCGATTGCAGTGGTCCTGACTTGGTACAGGCATTTGAAAAGAAATGGTGGGCTAAACCGGTTTTATGGCGCGCCAATCCTTCCCTTCCCTTCAATAATGTCCGGCATAAACTCAACAGTAACTGCCTTTGCCAGGTCGTAAGTACTAAGTAAAAATTATGTGAAAGATCTGTTTGGTGGTTGATTGATGACAAAACCAATTAAAATCAATTGTTCATGTTATTCCCCCCATCCTCAACAAGACTAGGTGAATGTATGAAAAATATAGAAAAAAGAAGGGAAACGGGGAATGTGTCAAAGAGACAACGACCCAAAGGGGAGTAATAACAACTCAAAGCCACCATAAGATCTTCAATGAACGATGAGAAAAACCTCACACCCAACGGCAGGTCGGAGTCGGTCCCTAAATAAAGAGTAATCAAGTTCAGCGAAATAAACATCATCCTAGACTCCTATAGACATAAAGTAAACTAATTAGAAAAAAATACAAGACACACAAAGGCTTAATAAATTTATCTCACAGAAATCACAACGGAAAATCTGTGTCACAAACATCATCGACAAAGACAAACTACAAATAACAGATTGATATACAAGACAACACCGAAAACAAAACCACCGACAAGCACCGCAAGGGTCCTGACTTGGTACAGGCATTTCAATTGAAATAATGGATTAAACCAGTTTTGTGGTGCTCCGAACCTATCCTTCAATTGCGGAAGTGTCCGGTAGAAACTCAACAGCAAATGCTTTTGAAAGGTCGTAGACAGTTAAAACAAATAATCATCCCCGTATTAAATAAACCAGAGGCTCACATGTTAGCCTGTATCGCTCTTCTGGTGGCTATTGATCAAATGTGACAGCCAATTGGTAGTAAAATCATTCATGTGTCAGATTACTGTCATGTTATAATGCCTAGTAAATATAATTTTGATTGGTGCAATGGTTTTCGAGAATTAACAATTTACAACATTTTCCCGTAGTATCCTGTGTTAAACTATGTTCCCCGCTGGCAGCCATTTCGAATTTTCGATTGCTACAAATATATAACATTTGGTAAATGACCATTATTTTACCATGCCTAGATAATATCAACTTGATTTATAGAAAGATTTTCAAGAATTAGAAATTTACAATATTTTTCCATAGGGTCCAATGTTAAACTAAGATCGGCAGTGGCGGCCATCTTAGATTTATGATAGATTCTAAAATTATACATTTCTTTGATGACCATCATGTTACCATGCCTAGTTAATATCAACTTGATGTATGAAACAGTTTTCAAGAGGTAACAATTACAACATTTTCCCATACAGTCCTATGTTAAACTATGTTCCCCGGTGGCGGCCATCTTGTGTGAGATGAGAAACTGTTGAACATATTTAAAAACTGTAGTTCTTGATGAGCTAAACACTCAAATTTATCCTCTACCTCGAATCGTTTTTGAAATATAAGACAAAATGTATAAAATTCCGAAAATTTGACAAATAAAGAGCAATACCTCCAGCATGTATACTTTGATTTTCTTCTAAATTTGAAAAGGGGTAGATTTTTCTATGCTGAACATTTTTGCAATTTCAAGATGGCATCTATCGGTTATAGTTTTTGTAATAAAAAATTAAAAATATTAAAATTTTGAAAATTTTACGGAAAAGGGGCAATAACTCTATGACAAGTTTTTGGATTTTCTTAAAAAATGTAAGACTGGTAGATCTTGCTATGGCATCTATCGGTTATAGTTTTTGTAATAAAAAATTAAAAATATTAAAATTTTGAAAATTTTACGGAAAAGGGGCAATAACTCAATGACAAGTTTTTGGATTTTCTTAAAAAATGTAAGACTGGTAGATCTTGCTATGCTGATCATTTTTACAATGTCAGATTTTTAATATTTGTAATGGTGTTTTATTTATTTGTCAAGAACACCAATTTACCCCTATGTTCCTATTTTTAGTAACAGCGACAATGTTGTTTGGTCTTTGGACTAATCGAACAAAATTTTGGAACTGCATATCTTTGTGATGATTTCGATTATGTTTGGTTGCAATTGGCCCAGCAGATTTTTGAAATTGTTGACATACTATGTATAAAATTACGAAAATTTAACAAATAAAAAGTAATAACTAAAACATGGGTATATAGATTTTCTTCAAAATTTCCAGATGGGTAGATCTTGATATGCTGAACATTTTTGTAATATCAAGTTGACCTCTATCTGTTATAGTTTTTCCAATAAAAAATAAAATATATCCAATTTTGAAAATTTAAAGGAAAAATGGTAATAACTCGAAGACGGGTCAAGGACTTTCAAAATTGCAAGGCAAGTAGATCTTGCTATGCTGATCACTTTTACCCCCATGTCAGATTTATTTTTATATCTGTAACAGTTTTTGAGTTATTTGCAAAAAACATCAATTTACCACTATGTTTTATTTTTAGTAACAGCGGCCATGTTGTTTGACCTGTCGACTAATCGAACACAATTTTGAGAAACCATGCCCTGGTAATGATTCAAGCCAAGTTTGGTTTCATTTGGCCCAGTGGTTTTAGAGGAGAAGATTTTTGAAATTGTTGACAAACAGACGGACGGACGACGGACGCAAATTGATGACAAAAACTCACATGGCCTTGAATCTTGAATCCGAGTTCGTACCGAAACTTCAGATTTATCCACAAGGGACTGGTATCTCATTTTGAAGACCTTTTTGGTAGTATGAGACAAAATTTTTGGAGTCTTGATTAATGGGTGACGAAGATGACTTTGTCTAATGGGAAAGTCTGTATAATTTGTGGTACCTCTGGCGTAACGAATCAACTGTGAAACATATACACTCCGTCAGCAGGAGAAGCTGCAATATTAATGTCCTTGTTATATATATATATATATATATATATATATATAT